>JANHGC010001566.1:111858-127280 GCA_027560395.1 Boaedon fuliginosus
ATTAATGCCAGAAAAAAGAATAGCGCTCCCAAAGTCCAGAAAATAACCATTGTTCAGTACTCGGAAAAGGATGGTTTTTTCAGTATATTCTAAAAACAGACTGATTGTCTCTTGAGTCCAGGTTTGTCTAGAAATTGGGAAGCCTTCCCAATTCATCAACTATCCTTTGAAATCCAAACCCCAAACCAAACCTAATGATGTTAGATTTAACATTTATTTATTTATTAAATTTATATGCCACCCATCTCACTGTCAAGTAACTCTAGGTGGCTTACATCATAAAAGCAGAAATATAAAATGTTGAAATATTAAGCCATTGAACATTAAAAGTTAACATAAACAAGGTAGGATAGGAACCAATCAGTTTGAATTTGGAATCTTTTGCGTACAAGTCAGCAATTCTTCCTCCATGTGTATGAAGCTACAGCATACGGACATTTTTAAAAAAAATTGAACAGGATTCATATACTCAGTTTTCTTAATACTGAATCTTCAATGTATCTTTGCATGTCTGTTCATCTAATTCTACATCTATTTGCTGACAGAATGTGCATTAAAAAGTTAATATTGAATTGTTTTAATTGTCTAGTTTTAGAAATTAAGCAGGGCTAATGGAAGAACTTTGTGATTGAGACTGTGTGTAATTAAATGATAGAATATGACATTTCAGTTAAAAAAACAGGAAACCCGACATTAATATTATAATATTTTAAACAGTTCCCAATAGGGAGTTGGGTCCATATCCAATATATTCTTCTTTGTTGTGTAAACCTGCTATAAGTTTAAAAAACTCCAGGATGATAAAACCTGCCTGGACTATAGATCAAATGTCAAATGTAAGACTCCTTCCTATTTCACTAAGATCCTATGCTCTTTAACATGTTTTGTCCCCAATAGCTACATAAAGAATAGTAAAAAAAAAAGTATTAAGAGTAGATATGGGTGAGTTATAGAAAATGACTGCTAATAAACAAAATACTATGTATAATTATGTTTGGCGAGAGATCTACAGCATTATTTATAATGTATTAATAATTTCAGCGTCCAAATTATAGAGACCCATTTTCAAATAATTTTGACTAAACAATTGGATCTCGAGCATGATTACCAAAGACATGATTTTTTTAAAAAAACTGGTAGAATGTTAAAAACTCATGAGGGTTACAGTTAAAACAAAAAAGTTCCATGAAAGCAAATTAAATTCAGCTATTTGTAGTACACATACAAACGTCTGGTCCTCTAGAATGTAATTGCTGAAGGAATAGCTGCCTCTTAAGGGAAAGCTACAGAATTATTCAAAGTTCTCTATTCCAGGTGTGAAAGGGGTAAGGAAACAGTAAGGAATGTTTGTCCCTTTGAATAAAAGAAGGAGATTGGTTTGATAAATAGCACATTCCTGTCCTCATGCTGAAACTATGGGTTGATCTGCAGGCCACCTGTCCATAAGGAGCAACTACCACAACAAAGGTCTAATTATTGAGAGTAATTTGGCAGATTAATCATTCCAGCCACCTGTCTTTGAGTTCTAAAGCGGGGAGGGTGTTAGACCTAGATATTTTAGAATTAACAGCTGAATAAGGTGAAACAATAGAAACTCCATTCATTCCTTGCCTATGGTTCCTTGTTCAGGTCCAACTTCTCCAAGAATTGGTAATAGTTGATTTCTATTTCTGTAGTTAGTGGGATATAATTACATGTCAAGAAAAACAGAATTAATCTGTTAGGATTACACCAAGGGTCTGACTTCTAGCTGCTTTTGATTTTTTTAAGACATTCAACTCTAAAGCTATAAACATTACAACACAGATCATCACAGCATCTTCTGAAAGCATTCTGGTGCCCATAGACAGGCTTTTAGCTGCTTTTGATTTTTTTTAAAGACATCATTAAAGTCTAAAGCTATAAATGTTGTAACACAGATTGTCAACATATCTTCTGAAAGCATTCTGGTGCCCATAGACAGACGAAAGTGAAATGTACCTTATTTTACATCATACATGACTTTCTCCCTACATTTCCTGATATATTTAATTTATTTTAATTAACATTAGTACCAGACTTAAGGAAGAGCTCAAGATAAAACTGAACAGAACCTAACAAAAAACACAACTTTTAATTATGCAAACCAGGGAATCTAAAATCAAGCATATTAACTGAACACAAATCCTTATTTTTTGTTTAATTAGGTTGTTAAAAACTGGAGAATAGGACAACATTATTATAATTACCTACAGTCAATCCATCTTTAGGGATAGTCATTTTCAGATCACTTCTATGAATGTCCCTGCACATTTCAAAAGTAAATAAAACAGAGAAAAGCAATTGAAATCTTGAAGTACCACCATGGTTTCCTGTAGATCAGGGCTGTCAAACTTGCAGCCCACAGGCCAGGTGCATCATGTGCTGGCCACACCTCTGCCTGGTTTAGCAAAGGAGAAAAAAGTCCTGATACATCATGTGATGGCACCATGACTATATGAGTTTGACAACCCTGCTGTAGATGGTTTTTAAAACTTCAGTTCCAAAGACTCTAGCATTGAAACTGGAAAGTTCAGAATTTGGTGCTCCTTTTTAGAAAGATTTTGTTAAGCGAATGGTCTTGCTTTGTATTGATTCATAGCCTATGAGACTATGCCTAATTAAATTTTGTGGTAAGGCTGTAGCATAATTATATGTACTAGTCTTAGCTTTTCCTATCTTGTTTCTAATAGAGCCCCAAAAAGGATAAACTCCAATCACCGTTCATTTGAATAGATAGAATTGCAAAGCCCCTGAGACAACTAAAAATTATTTGGCCAAGCGTGAGTTCAAGAAACAATAATTATCAGCCTTGTGAGTTTCTTTGATTTCTTTCTTTCTTTTTCTTTCCTTCTTTCTTTTGTGTGCATAGTTATAGCAGGGGCACTGTATGAAAGTAATTTGAACTCTCCTTTTAATAATACCAAATTTCAAGGAAAACTTTCCTCATTGCCTTTTTTTTTTTTTGCCTTTGACCAAATTCAGCATCTCCATGAAATTATGGAAAATGCAAATCCTTTATCAACAGCTTGCAGTTGTTGACATGCAAGACCCTTTGTATGTAAATAAATCTGAATGCAAGCTTTCAGAGGTGGGGGTGAGGGGGGGAATACAAAAATGCCAAAGCAGCATTTTCTGGCAGATAAACAGCAGTGACATGGTCTTTACCAGGCTCTCAGTAATTGGTTCGTACAGCTCCGAAGACTTCCTTTGATGTGTGCTTCTTTAAGTTTAGTTGAGGAAGGAGAGAAGGACCAAGTCTCTGTGACAGCAACAACACAAGGCAGCAGTAATCACCTGCCTTTTGACTAAATTATTTCCTTAAATTAGGAATTGACATTAAACACTAGGCCAACAAAGGAGCAAGGCCGGTGCCTTTTTTCAAAAGGATAAAAAAACAGCGTACCTCTGAAGGGGCTGTACATACCAAAAATTGTTGTCAAAGTCTGCATTTTGTCAAAAGAAGAAAAGAGGGGGCTAGGGATGGGAATGAAAAGGAAAAAAATAAAGAAGTGAGAGAAGACCTTGATCCCGAGAAATAGTCTTGTCTGCTGGTTCCTAGAGATAAGGAAACGATATTTCACTGTTTGACACTAATCATATTTGGGCATATTAAATAAGGATGGTCTGGAGGTTTTTTGCAGGAGGCATATTCCAAGTTCAAAGCAGGAGCTCGTTACTGTATTTTAAAGAATCCTCTTAACTCAGACTCTTAACTCAGACATATGAGACAAAGGAGAAAAGAAGAAAGCCTTTGCAAAGAAGAGAAGGAAAGAGGAAAAAGTTCATTATCCTTGTTTTGTTCTCCCAATATAAGCTTATCAGTGACAGTGGATGGAATAGTTTCAATTGCTGAAGAGCAATGGGAGGGGGGGAACTCATCCAAAACAAGATTTATTTATTTTTCTAATGCAGCAATCTTAGAAGGTCCTCTGGTATTTTTCTAAATTATGATACCCTCTCAAAACATCGAGAAAGATCTCTTTAAAGGAGCCAGTGAGTGCAACCTTATCCTGGTCAAAGGCTGTACTTTGACAGTGCGTCAGGAGGTGCAAGTCATGCCAAAGGCATAGGAGGGGTCAAGAAAAAAAATAAACTTAATTTAATTTAACGTCAATTTAATTAAAGTGAACAGAAGATAGAATGGAAATTAAAATAATGACATAGGTGATACAATAGCTCCCTGTGCATTAATTCCTTTCCTGGATTGTTTCCATGCACTTGAGAAAGGTCTTGCATACCGCAATTATGCTCCAAGCTCCACCAAATTTCATCATAGAAAAGGCCTGGAGTATTATGGGACGCTGAAAAGACCTGTGGGAATTGATTCCACAGCCATCAATGTAAAATTTCATTTTATTTCATTGATATTTTGTTTTTCATTTTTTTCCATTATTATGTTGTTATTGTTACATTTTACTGCATGTGTTAAATTTGAAGAAATGGAATTCCATTATTCTGCCAAACAACAAAGTAGACATTTACAACACAAAAATATCAATAGAATACCAAAAACTGAGTTCCACAAATCAGAAGGTATCCGGTAAAGTCCTGGGGAAAAACAGAGGGAACTGTGAATAGTACTAATGCCTATAATTAAAACCCAATAAATGACCAGCTGCCAATGAATCCAGAGGCAAAAAGAATGTTCAGAAATACTATGTATATAACTGACAATATGAAGAGAAGAAATATCAAGACTGAATATTGTCATTTTTGAGAATCAATGAATTGAAATGGTGTGGAATAGGTTACTTTACCTGAGAGATTTATCAGGTATTCTGTGGACAAGAAAAATCACAGAAGAAATAGACTAGCCAACATTATTAACAAAAAGATATCAGCCACAAAATAACCCTCAAAATGGTAAAATCTCAATTAAAGTCCAAGGCAAGCCAATCAATATTGCAGTGATCCAAATCTATGATCCAAAAAGGTGGAATAGCTGAAGAAAATTAAACAGCCTATGACAATTGGCAGTTTATAAACTCATAAACATTCCCCATCTCCACCACTCCAAAAGTTGTTGTACAAATTGAAATGACTGGAAAAATAGCATCTGGAAGAGCTGGAAAATTTGGCTGGGATATAAAAACAAAGCAGGAAGCAGACTAATATATTTCTGCCAAGAAAAATCTAATGTTTGTATCAAACATCTTTTTCCAACAACCAAAAAGACATATCTACACATGGAGACTACCAGGTAGACAACACTGAATTGAAATTCATTACCAGTATATGTCCTATAGGACAGTGATGGCGAACCTTTTTGGCACCAAGTGCCAAAACCGGGAGCAAGTGAGCCTGAGTGCATACTCGCGTGCCGGAAACTGAAAGAACACGTGATTTTTGGTGCGCACGCGCACAGCTTTGGTTTTCCACCCATGCTCACAAGACCAGTTGTCCTATGCACATGCGCAGTTGCGCTTGGTGGCTTTTTGGATCCTCTGGGATGAAGGGCCCCTCTCCAGCCTACCTGAGGCAAGGGGGGCGGTGGCCACCCCACCGCCTGTCCCAAAAGGGGAAAATGCCCCTCTCCAGCTGGAGCCCTTCCTACCTGCACAGACTGCTCTCCTGCTGTTGCCTGGTGGAGAGAAGGGGCGATTCACACACACTGGCCTGCCGCCCCTCCCAAAAGAGGAGAAAATCCCCCTCTCCATCCGGAGCCTTTCCTGGCTGCATGGACTGCTCTCCTGCTGCTTGCCTGGGGGGAGGGAGGGAAGATCCAGACTGCGTGTTCTTTCCAGCATCTCTGCAAGGAAAATGAAACTGAAAGTGCAGGTGGCCTGTTCGCATGCGCACTCCAGAACCCAGAAGTGAAACAGGTGATGGCTCTGCGTGCCCAGAGAGATGGCTCTGTGTGCCACTTCTGGTACGTGTGCCATAGGTTCGCCATCACTGCTGTAGGACAAGATGGAGAGGCTCTAATCAGTCAGAAAAACAGGATTTGATAGTGACTACAGTTCAAACCATAAACACCTTTGTGCAAAATATCTATAGAGATTCTCAGTCATCCAGGTCATGGTTGTCCCAAAGGTGCTTTTTCAAGAGGCAACTGGAATTTCTGGTTTTTCTTTGAAGATGTTTTGCTTCTCATCCAAGAAGCTTCTTCACCTCTGACTGGATTGTCGGGAATTTGAAAAAGCACCTTTGGGAGCTTTGTACAAAAACATACAGTATATTAAACCACCCAGAGTCCAATAAGTGATAAATAATAACTTGTTAGTTTGAATGAAGCCCATCATTTCCCCAAATCCAGATTTTCGAAAGTTTTCTGAATTGAACTCTGTGAAATTGCAGATTTACTACAGATAATATGAATTATAACAGCAGATTAACTAAGGGAGTCAAAACATTGAGAAGCAGACCATGACTCACCATCGAAGTCCCAGTGATGGGCTTTGGGGTCCATAAAATGTGTTGATTCACATTTGCAGCTTCTCCCTCTCGGCTAAATCAAGATCATATACTCTTAAAGCAAAAAAGGAAGTAAAAAGTAATCCCAAGTAACCCCTCCCCACTCTGTAAAGGAGGAAAAAGAGGTGGGGGCAGGAAGAAAAGAAGAAGAAAAATCTAGACATGCATAACTTGGCAATATGTTCAGACGGTAGATAAAGTAGAGTAGTCCACAGGTATCGTCTTTAAATCCTCTTAGGAAGTGCTTTATCTAAGAAGTGAAGGGATTATTTTTTTTAAAAAAATGGTGGTATTGATAATGATAAAGGCAGTGTTAACCAATCATTAGTTCAATACTTGAGGCTAAAATCAATCATTTGACAGGGCAAAAGTATTTGGCTTAAGTTTCTTTGAAAATATATTTAAAATGTTTTGACTTCTCTGGTCATACAGAAAATATAGCAAGGACAGACATGAAATGTTGCAACTGAGCAGAGGTAGCAAAATTCCATGCCTTGGAAAAGCTTCTCCTCTCATTTGTAATCTCCTTAGTAAAATCTGGGTAGATAGATATTTTAATTTTAAGACCCTAATCCAACAGAGATTTCACTGCTTCCTGGCTAGATCCCACAAAAATCTCTCTCTCTTTTTTTTTTTTGTAGAAAAATGCAGGAATGGAACAATAATAATGTTTGACCTGTAGTTAGCCCCACATAAGAGAACATTATTCACATTTTATTTATTTGATTTATACCCTGCCTCTCTTCACCCCTTACGGGGGAACTCGAGGCGGCATGTTTAATTTCAATTAAGAAATCAGCAAGCAGAGGAAAAAAAACCTCTTTAAAAATCCTCATAATTTCTGTGAAGTGAGTTAGATTAGGGCCATTCTAAATGTTAATCATACTCAGATTCTTCATAACTAGCTGAGATTCCATGAGACAAATGTGGAGCATTTGTCCATTAAGCAGCAGGTGATTTGTGCAGAGCCCCCCACCACCACCACCGGCAACAGCTGAATACCAACAACAGCTGATTTGCGCTGAAGAGGAGGACAAGGAGCAGCAGGACGCAAGAAGAGGAGGAGTGGGAGTGGCAAGAAGACTATGAAGAGGAGATGGAGGAGGGAAGAAGTCGAGGAAGAAGGGGGGAGAGTGTGGATGAAGAAGAGGAGGACAAGGAGCAGCAGGAAGCAAGAAGAGCAGGAGGGGGAGTGACAAGAAAACGACAAACAGCAGGAGGAAGAGAAGGAGAAAAGAAGATGAGGAACTACAAGGGGACAAGGGGGAAGAACACCAAGAAGAAAAGGAGGAGGAAGGGGCAGAATGAGGAGGGGAAAGGACACAATGAAGAGGAGGAGATGGAGAAGAAGGAGGGAAGAAGAGGAAGAAGAGGGAGAGGGTGGGAGAGTGAGGGTGAAGAAGACAATGAAGAAGAGGACAAGGAGCAGCAGGAGGCAAGAAGGGGAGGAGGGAGCATGATAAGAAAACAATGAAGAGCAAGAGGAAGAGAAGGAGCAAAAAAGATGAGGAACAACACCAAGAAGAAGAGGAGAGGGGGCAGAAGGAGGAGGGGAAAGAACATGATGAAGAGGAAGAGATGGAGAAGAAAGAGGAAAGAAGATGAAGAACAAGGAGAGGGGAAATAAGACTGTAAGAGGAGGACGAGGAGGGAAGAAGTGGAGGAAGAAGAGTAGCAGGGGGAGATAGGAAAACAACACAATCAACGGGGGGAGGAGGAGAAAGAGGCGAGGAGAAGAAGGGGAAATAACATTATGAAGAGGAGGGGATGAAGACAAAGAGTGGGATGAAGAGAAAGAAGGGGAAACC
Source organism: Boaedon fuliginosus (assembly GCA_027560395.1). Lineage (NCBI taxonomy): Eukaryota > Metazoa > Chordata > Lepidosauria > Squamata > Lamprophiidae > Boaedon > Boaedon fuliginosus. Next base: position 120,102 of record JANHGC010001566.1, read on the forward strand.
ACCTGGGGTTACTATTACCACCAATCACATTTTCAAACCATTTTCCACTCGCCCCCACCACAATTATACTTCTTTTAAGACAAAATAAAAAAACCCCGACCAAGGCTGGGTAATCAGCTAGTTATAATATAAATACAGTTGACCTCAATTTAACAACCACAATGAGCAGCAGAATTTCAGTCAGTAAGCAGCGTGGTTGTTAAGCAAATCATCATGCGACTGGACTCAATTGTATGAATACCTTTACCATGATCATTAAATGAATCACAGCAGTTGTTAAGCAAATGGCCATTAAACAAATCCAGCTTTCCCAATTTACTTTGCTGGTTAAAAACCGGCTAGGAAGGTCACCAATCATGACCTTGTGATCCCAAGGCACAAAATCTGTTGTAAATGCAAGCAATTTGCCAACTGCCCTAATTGCAATCTCAGAACTGCAGGGTAATGGAACAGATATAACATCAAGGAGGGTAAGTCATTTTTTTCCAAAGCTGCCATAACTTTGATTGCACCATAAGTTGAGAACTACCAGTACCCTTAATTTATTGGTTTGATGAAATATTGCGCACAAAGAATGGGATTTTATATAATTTAAAGGGAAAAAAAACAATCATGACAGAACAGGAGAGATGACAGTTTGCATTGCTATTTCCAGCTTTCAAGTACACTTTCCCCACTTCTTTGCAGGGTTTTCAAAATATACCCATCTTGGTACATAATTTTTGAACCAAGAAATATTTGAAAGCAAATATTAGTAGATTTCCTGAGTTGCTTGATCATTTGTGCTGAGATGGATTCTGTTTGGGGGAGCTCAGTCCTATTTCATGGTCTAGAAATCCAGACTATGTTACTTTTTCATTCCCAATAGAAAGGCAGTCTGCAACTTATTATAGCTCTGTGCATTCCAAGCAAACCTAAAATCATAAAAAAATAAGAGTTTTGAATTAGATTCTGGTTTAATGGTTGTAATTTTGGCCATAGTAGCTATAATGAAAAGTGCCCCTTTTAAACAAGACTAAATGCTTCCTTCTAAAAACCAATGGCAAAATTCTTGATGCAGCAGTTCTAATTTCAGGCCCACTTCTCATGTAATTTGGCACATGTGTATTAGCTAATGTAACACTAATATTAACCCAGGGCTCATCACAACTAGAAAATGGGACTCAAATCTTTAAATCTCCATTTGAATTAACCTTTCAATAGGTTGAATTAAGATTGAACAAAACCTTTTTTTCAAAAGGTGTTCCTTCCTTTTCTTATTTGATTGTTCAGCACTTTGTTTGCTAAACTCCCTACATCTTTATTTTGTTATAGCTTGAAGTCCTCAGTATAAATTGGGTATGTTGCATTGTCTCTGATTGTCTTACAAAGCCTACTATAGAATAGAAAATAGTTTTATCAAAGGTCCTACTTACAAGAAACTGGAACTTTAGAATGGATTAAAGGGGATTATGTATTACCTTCTTAATAAAGATTGATAGCAGACTCAGGCACTATCTTAACATGTTTTTTTCTTCTTCTCACTCTCCCTTTACTGAGCCATTATGCAAAACCTTTATCATCTTGTCTTCCACTACTTTTTCAGAAATTACAATTCTGAGCTACTTGAAATCAGCACTTCTATGTCAATTTTTAATCTTATAATACAACATGTCCTTTTGCTAGCTACAGATGTTTTCTAACTTTTTATGGCGGAGGCTCTTTAAGAAGAAAAACTAGAACTCAAGACTGCTTCAAGGGAAAAGTGAGCCTGCCTTATCTTTTAAATGATAAATTGATTTCATCCTCTGCCTGATTCCCAGTGACATTATCTGCTCTTCAAGAAGGTGCAATGCAAATGGGATTGTAAGGCAGTAAAGAGTTGGGGGGAAAAAGAGGCCTAAATGTCATTTTTTGCTATAGGGGATAAAAATATGGATCTTCAGATTGATTGTATTACATTTATGCCCTACTTCCTGAAGCTACTACATCAGCACAGCTGTAACTCCCAGAAAGCTAAACTGGAAATTCCAGATTTAAAGTAAATGATAACTGCTGATACTGTGATCCCCACTACCCAAAGGAGAACCAGAAAAGGATGATATGCCACATCATACTTCCCCCCCACCCTGTCTTTTATCCAGTGGTGGGATTCAGATCATTTAACAACTGGTTCTCTGCTCTAATGACTGGCTCAGTGGGCATGGCAGGGTGGGCATGTGACTGGGTGGGCATGGCCAATTCGATTGGTCTCACCCTTAGGAAATTTCTCCTTAGTCCAACTCACAATAAAGTATCACAATAAAATAGCACTATTCCAATATTTAGAATAGGAATAGGAATAGAGTAGGAGTAGGAGTAGGAATAGGAATAGAATAACAGAGTTGGAAAGGATTTTGGAGGTCTTCTAGTCCAACCCACTCCTTAGGCAGGAAACCCTATATCACTTCAGACAAATGGTTATCCTATCTCTTCTTAAAAACTTCCAGTGTTGGAGCATTTGCAAATTCGGGAGGAAAGTTGATCCACTGATTAATTGTTCTGTCACTAAATTTGAGGGGCTCCTACAAAAATGAGGGAGTCAATCTATTTTCCAAAGCACCAAAAGGCACAACAAGAAACAATGGATGGAAACTAACCAAAGAGAAGCAAACTAGGACTAAGGAGAAATTTCCTAAGGGTGAGACCAATCAACCAATGGAATAGCTTGCCTGAAGAAGTTGTGGATATTCCATCACTAGAGGCTTTCAAAAAGAGTGAGGGAAGTACACTCCAAAAGGACAGTGCCAGGAACCATTAAAACAATCCAGAAAACTTAAAACTGCCATTCCCATTTTTAAAAAAATTCAACTCCAAAGCAAGCACAGCAGCTGAGAGGGAAACCAAGAGCAGCCCTCATGCTAATTGAAAGCCTAGGCATGCTGCCAAAAGCCATTAACCTTTCCAATTTTATTATTCTATGTTCTCTATGTTCTAAATTGGATGCTTCACAGCAGAAGTAATGCAGCTTGCTGGGCCACATGTGCACTAAATTCACAGCCTGTATGATCAAGCTGCATCATTGTCCCTTCCTGTATCTTTCCCCCCAAGGAAGAAACAAGAAGTAGCCAACACTGTAGCAGCTATAAAAGGTCTTGGGGAATTCCAAGGAGTGCCAGCTGATCACAGAAGTGTTACTTAATACACTTTATAATGAAAATGTTTGTAACCTTGTCCTTCCTGAAGGGAAGAGATTGATCTCATCCCTAGATGGGTGATTGATGGGTTTCCCTGCCCTAATCCTGTCAGTTTCTCCTGGCTATGCACCCCTTGTTGTTCTATTTGGGAAAGTCCCATCTCAATTTTTTTCATATTCTCCAACATTATTTTAATAGTATCTTTAATATCATTGCCAATCGTCAGGCTTCACCAATTTCATCAATTATTGAGGTGCAGCTATTCCTTATCTTCATAAAATTCTCACGGGCTTCTTGTCAATCCATTTTATTCTCAGATGACAAAGGCAGCAACATAATCCAAACTTTGTCCAAATTTTATCTAAGTTTCCACTCAACCTCTCGTCTGTAGAATTTCGCTCTCGTTCAAGCCAGATGGAAGATAGAGCTGTGAACAGTACCTCTTGTTTATTTCACATTGCGTCACTTTTAAAATTGCTGCTTTCTCAGTTATCGTGTCTCAGCCTTTATTTTATCCCAGGGTTTTCAGCACTTATTAATGTCTCGCCATGTCCTGACTGGCCTCTGGTTAGATGTTTCCTCTTCTCTCTCCAGCAATTTCTTTTTCCGAGAAGGGTTCCGGTTAGCTGGTCGCCATTTATGTTGCCATCTTGCTCAGTCCTAGCTGGAGATCACGGTCTGTGGGGAGGGGAGTTGCGATTTCCCCTCTACCCTTCAGACCACCCTCCTAATCTTCACCTCCTCTGCGGGGAGGCTTTGAGTCCGTTAAAGGACCCTCGGACTGGCAGGCCTGGGCAGAAACCACTGAGCTCATGTGTTTAGTACTCAGAGTCCCTGGAAGTCCATCCGGAAGTCTCAGTTTCTGTTGTTTATTGACTTTATTCAAAATGTGTCAGCTGCATTCCAGCTGCAACTGTTAAGTGGTTCTTGGCTGTCTGCCCAGAGCTATTAACTGAAGAAAGAGAGAATAAAAAAAAACCCTCTCTTGTACTTTATTTTCAGCTGGTTCTCTGAATGGTTTGGGAGAACCAGCAAGAACTGCCTGAATCCCACCACTGCTTTTATACAAGCTCAGTCATTGCGGTAAAAGAAAGGAGATGACAGAATCAGATCTCAGAAAGATGAAAGAAAGATTCCAGACAAGGACTAAGGCTCAAGTCATTGCAGCAAAAAACACCTGCAATTAGTGTCAGGGAATCTGAATCTTTTTTCCCCCCTACAATCTCTGTAGCAGAATGACCACTGTATTCAAGATGAGGAAAATAGCAGAATCAGAGTAGATATTATGATGGAATGAAGTAAGAGTTCCCAGGAGACAGGAGAGTAATTTACAAGAGTAAGAGGCAACTCAGATATTATGTGTGAGAAAAAGAAAGTGAAGACAGCCCCTTCCTAACCGTTCACAGAATATATTGTACAGGCAGTTAGTAGAGTCCTCAATCTGGCAAGGTTTTCTTTATATGTGTGAAACAATAAAGAATTTAGCTTGGAAGAATCATCATGTGTAATTCTTCATTTTGGGCCTGACATCAATGTTGCCAGACTACTGTGTGCATCTCCAGTAGACAGTACTCTGTGAACTATTAGGGAAAGGGTAATTTTTATAGGGATTTTAAATTGTTTATACTTTTTATATGTTTTTACCAATGGTGTAAGCCTCCCAGAGTCCTTTGAGATTGGGAAGCCTATAAATTTAAATTTAAATAAAATAAAATAAAATAAAATAAAATAAAATAAAATAAAATAAGTAAATAAGGCTGTCTTCACCATCTCTCACACATAATATCTGGGCTGAGTTGCCTCTTACTCCCCTGAAATATACTCAACTTTTTCCTAGAAATCCAAGTCCTTATACATTCTATCAGCAATGTGGGATTGGGAATGTCAAGTGTGGGGAAATCAGGAAATCCAGGCAGTTCAAATAAATATAAAGGATTATTGCAAGTTTAAACTCTCTACAAGAATCTGAACTACTAACGGTCAAAGCAAAGTAGATAGGAGGCAATGGAATTCAAGGTAAACTGGTCTTGGGTCTCTTCTGAGTGCAAAGGGATTTGAGACTGATGATCCTTTTGACCACTCCCTTGTGTTCAGCCTGGTCATCTTCTACAGGCAAGAGGATATTAATTTAACAGGTCAATAAGAGTGTTCTTCTGAATATTTCTAGTTTAGAAAATACAGCATTTTCCTGCAGTACTATGGCTCTGACAGAATTATGTCTGGATTCTTTAACCAGAGGCTCTAATCAGTAGATGGGAATAGGTGAGCTATTTTCCTGGAGGATCTTATTTTAAATAGTCTTTCTGCCTTTATTAATTTAAAAGTTATTTGATGCAGTGAAGAGAAGCATTGTACCATATCTCCATTTTCCTTTCTTCTTCATAGCATTTAGACAGATACAATTGGGAGTATGTACTTTATTTTGTTCCTTTACAGCATGTTACCTAATTACAAAGTTCTCAGAGAGGCCCAAGAATGCACAAAAACAAATATAATTTCCTGTTGCTGGATGGAAGTTCTTTATAATTCTCATTCCCAGTACAATTTTTTTACTAGCAAATTACCATATTTTGTGACTAAGAACTTCACAGTAGATTAGTTAACAATATGTTTTTTTTTTTTATTGAAAAACCAAGTTAATGTCCTAATTCCCTGAAGAAGCCTTCTGGGCATTCTGTAATTTTTCTTTTTTCTGAAAAACTGTATCTGTAGCTTATGCATACATATACACACATACACACAAACTCCCCAAAACTGAATCAGCCACCTATGATTTAGAACTAAAAAGCCCAGTTCTTTAAAACTACAAAGACTAACAATAAGTTTGAATTTTCTAATAGTTCAAAGAAAGGTTTCAGAATTTTACCTTATCAAGATAAATGCAGAAGGTATGAGATCTTTAAACCGTAAAATGGTTGAAGAGGGACCAAGCCAAAGTTAACAAATACTACAAATACCTGTTTGGAGGACCACCTCTAATAGCAATAGCACTTAGACTTATATGCCACTTCACAGTGCTTTACAGCCCTTTTTAAGTGGTTTACACAGTCAGTTACTCTTGCCCCCAACAATCTGGGTCTTAATTTTACTCACCTCAGAAGGATGGAAGGCTGAGTCAACCTTGAGTTGGTCCGGATTGAACTTCTGAATTGCTGGCAGCCAACAGTCAGCAGAAGTAGCCTGCAGTATTGCATTCTAACCACTGTGTCACCACGGCTCTTTAATAGCAGTTTTAAAGCAGTAGTACTACTTTTAAAAGGCACTTTGTTTATGCTGAGAAATACTTGGGAAACTAATCCATAGATTATAAGATTTGACATAACATAAGAATATTTGGTTTCTAAATGATCATTTATGGCCTTGTTATCTCTTAAAAATCAGCCAAATAGAGACTGTTCACTAAGTCATAGTTAAACTTATAAAGAGGCTCGATTTTACTCTTTAATTTACTGTAATCATTAAAACCTCTTTGCTAGCCAAAAGGACAAAGTATATTTGTCTTTCTCCAACCTCTTTTGCCTGTCAGTTTTGTTTGGGTATGACTGATTGATATTCACATATTAAAATCTGTAAAAACAATATAAGTGGTTATATATATTCTGGCACTATTTCTGAACCTTATCTCATTGCAATGACTATCTCCTTCATTTCGAACCATTATTTCACTTTAATTTAATTTAATTTAATTTATTACATTCATACACCACCTCATTTCCCTGGTCAGGGGGAACTCGAGGCGGCTAACAATTTAAAATACAATGCATTATAATTTAAAAAAAAAAACAAAAAACAACCATCCATCCTTCACAGACATTCAACAACCCTTTAACAATATACATGAATATGAAGATGTTTGTTTCACTTTTCAGGCTGTGGAGAACAAGTGGGTTGTTGCCTATTTGAAAGTCACCTTTGGCTATAAACTGTAAGCAAAACATCGTACCTATTAGAGCCTCAGTGGCGCAGTGGTTAAATGCAGCACTGCAGTCTCTGCTGACTTGTTCAGCAGGTTGTCAGATCAAAT
>JANHGC010001566.1:216033-227675 GCA_027560395.1 Boaedon fuliginosus
ATGGAATATTTTTTTTTAATGTTTGTTTAAATAAATAAAAAAATTTCTGAAAAAAAAAGTATGAGCTGGTGTAATCCAGGTTGCTGTGAGTATACATGAAAGTAGGAGTCCTTAGGATGGCAATAGTTATATGTTAAGTTATAGCAAATGGAAGAACCAGGGATGAGTTTGGGGGGAAAGCATGCAACAATCTGAATGAATGAGCAAAACATTAATTTAGGGGTTATGAATGGATGGATGGGAATGAGATAAGAGCATACAGTACAGAAAAAGGCAGAGAATGAATAATAATGAAAACTGAGGCTTAGGAAGTGTCCCGCCTATTATATAAACCAATACAAAACAATGACGATAGCTATAAATACATGATTGGTGTTATTATTTATGATTTTAAAAGATAATTGGTGAGGGTGATAAAAGGTTCTAAATGAGAGACAGACTGTTTTTTATTATTAATAAATAAGAATTAATCTTGGCAGTGGGGAGATGGACATGAAAGAAAAAAGAGAGAATGTAGAATTACTTAGGAAGAGGAAAATATAAGTCCTGTATGAAAATGTGTTAAAAGGTAGTTTAATTTTCCAACTGAATGAATGGAAAGGTTATGTAAAAGCTGATTGGAAGCATGTGAAAAGAATTATATTACAGAGTGCCAGAGAAATGCATTAGGTTAATGGGAAGGATATGAAAAGGCTGCCTGGTAGAATGATAAAATGAATGGGGAAATGAATGATGCAGCGAAAGAAATGAAAGTGAGTGAAAAATAACACATGAAAATGATTGCTGTAAAAATGAAGATCGGAAAAAATATTGCATAATGGGTATATTGAGAAAAAAAGGGTTGCAAAGAATTGCAAAAAACCAAAAAAATAGATAAGGTAAAATTAGGGAGAGAAACAGGCAGAGCAATTCTGAAGGAAATAAAGAACTGTTTTGGATAAAGGTGAAGAGGACTAAACCAAAACCTCTAGCAGAGTATATGAAATTAAAAATAAAATAACAATGCTATTTGAGATGAAGCTGAAGTCAAACAATGTCCATTGTTTGGGGATCTATATGGGAGAGAATGGAATTCTCTTAGATCCACAACTTCAATTAGACTACCATCTTTCAGCTGTGGCTAAGGGTGCCTATGCGCAGGTTTACCTGCTTCGCCGGTTGAGCCCCTTCCGGGACTGGGAGGCGCTTCTCACGGTTACTCATGCCCTCGTCACCTCACGATTGGACTATTATAATGCGCTCTACATGGGGCTGCCTATGAAGAACACTCGGAGACTTCAACTGGTGCAAAATGTGGCCGCGTGAGTGATCAAGGATGTACCTCGGCGCACCCGTATAACACCAATCCTCCGCGAGCTGCATTGGCTGCCAGTAGTCTTCTGGTGCAATTCAAGGTGGTAGTAACAACTTTTAAAGCCCTACATGGCTTAGGAGCAGGGTATCTTCAAGACCTCCTTCTGCTATCGTATGCCTCCCAGCATCCAGTTAGATACCAGAGTTGGCCTGCTACGGGTCCTGTCAGCCAAACAATGTCGGCTGGCAGGCCCCCATGCAAAAGCCTTCTCTGTGGTGGCCCCAACACTCTGGAATCAGCTCCCTGTAGAGATCAGGACCATCCCCACCTTACTGACCTTCCGTAAAGCCCCTCCTTGGATGAATGTGATTGTGGATTGTTTTCATTTTTATTGTGAATATTGTGATTTTATTGTTGTAAGCCACCTCGAGTTCCCCTGACCGGAGAAATGAGGTGGGGTATAAATTTAAATAAATAAAATAAATAAATACATACATAAAATTTAACAAAAATAGTATTTCTTGGCGTAGTGCCCAAGAAAAGGGTTGTTGAAAAGGATCGATGATATCAGAATGTTGAAAAATTGCAAGGTTGAAGGTGTAGATTGTAAAAGTTAAAATACTGATATAGTTTGTTTATGGAGTGGCTGGTCTGATTGTTTAATCTGAATGCAAATTATGCGCCTGTGCCTGAAGATCAGAAAAATGCCATTGGTTGAACAAATGAGTCCCAAATCTACAAGCTAATTAGTCTGAAAAGACCTCAGTTTAACATGGAAAACAAATGAATAATTACAACTTTACATAAATGGCCAAAAATTCTAGAACAATTAGAGGGGCTTATATACCTTAGTAGAATATTGTCTAAAGGCAAAAAGGAAATAAATGGAGAACTACTAGGAGCTGCAAATACTTATTGAACAGTAGTGAAAAGCTAATCTTTTTTTAATGAAATAAAAATATTTTTGTATAAAATCATACTTTCGGCCTACATTGTTATATGGAATTGAGAATTTCGTGTATCAGGAGAAACAGGATAATAAGTTGAATACAAAGGTAATTCAGATGTTTGTGAAGGGAAAAATAAAAGATAGATTCAAGAATGAATAAATGAATGGATTAATGAATGAATGAGCACAAAACTGAGTAACCAGTATAAAGAGGTATTTTAAAATGGTCTAACCAAATAGAGACAATGAACAGACTTGGAACCATAAAACAACTATCTGAAGGAAATTGGATTGAGAGGAAAGGTACAACATGAAACAGGTTGATGAGGTTTGGAAAAAGAGGGGAGAACTTTAAAGTACAACAATGTATTTTTATTGGGCCCATTTCATGACAGTGAAATCAATTGAGTCCATTCCTGTATTTGCTTACCCCTGATAGACAGAATCTTGCCAAATTAAAGCTTTAACTTTCCAACCTACTAGACATATCCTGACAGATTATAAGATGTAGCTACCCTAAGCTTCTTCCCTCCTTTCCCATCTAGCTCAGGACTACAGTATGTTAGTCTCTTGGCCAAATCCTCCTCCACTGCTGCTGCAGGTGCACATTCCATCACAACTTTGTACTATATGCATAGGTGTGTAGACATGCCCATGGGGAGGCAAAAGGGAGCACGAATGATAACATAATCATGTGACATTGCTGCAACATAAGCTTCACCCTCTTATATGTGGAAATAAGAGGTGCTCAGAAATGTTAGAGCAGCATAGAAGGGTAAACACACTCTAAAGTAAAAGTCTACCCTGCCAAGATATATATGTGTTAGGCCACTCTGTAAAAGGAGAAGAAAAAACATTTACAGTTCATTTATCTCTGCCAGCTCTTCACTCCCTTCTGTGCTTCTTATCAGTAAAAGTAGCCAAGAGAATGTAGGAAACTTTGCTTGTGTAGTTATAGCTAACCTTCTTGAGAAATGTGCCTGAAACTTAAACAAAAGATTTTCAGGTCGTTTAATAGAGGGAGGGGGATCAAATGCTATCAAATCTTATGAATTTAGAAGAACCAATAATACCAACTTTTCAAGAGGGCACACTGAAGTAGATGCTGATATTTCTGTTATAGGAGAGTTTACTGTTATATAACCAGAGCAAGGCTTGGCCTCATCTTGCAGACAACAATGGTGTATTTTGTGGATCTGGATCTGGTGTAGGGTTAGCAGACATCTAGTAAAAAGATAACATGACCTCCTTTTTCTCTTCTTGTCCTTCATCTATCAGGCATAGCCTTAAAATCAAATATTGTCCAGCTTTATTTTTTTATTTGGGGGGAGCAATTTTCACAACAATAATGTAATGATGCCATTTTATTTTGAATTGTGACTTTGTAAATGGTTTGCTTTCCACCCCTCTCTGTCTGTTGACAGACTTTATAACCTAGATTTACATTATTTCGTTTAATTCCTGATTCCAGCAATTGGCGCTAATCCAGTTCTTCAAATTTATGATCCCTGTAGCCTCATGTGTAGATCACATGACTCATCATTTGGCATCAATTTGGCACATGAAATATCTGTACTGACACTAATATATGTTCTTAAACTAAAGGTTTGTTGGAAAAATGTTAAGACTGAAAAAATCAGTCTTTCTGATGATGGAAAAAAATAATTTCACATATCTGTAAGTCTAGGAGCCTGTGGACTTTTTGTTTTGTCTTGTTTGCAGTGTTTTGCTATAATTTTTGTTATAGTTGCCAAGAAATTTAAACAGTGTGCCCTCCTTTTTTCTCCAGTTGTTCTCCTTTCCATTTTTCTGTGTCCTCCTTTGCCTGTCCCAATACCTAGTGAGCCAAATCTGGACTCATAAGAATGTGAAGAACACCAGAGGAACCAGTCTGAAACTGCAAGTGTTGAAAAAGTAACACAGAGAGACCAATATCTCACTTCATTTGTCCATTGCATGTAGACCTAATATATCAAGCAAACAATCATCAGGATGACAAATAGGTGGGACAAAAAGTTAACAGTTTTTAGTAAGTGTTTAAAGGTAAAGGTAAAGGTTTCCCTCACACATACATGTTAGTCAGTTCCTGACTCTAGGGGCGGTACTCATCTCCGTTTCAAAGCCGAAGAGCCAGTGCTGTCCAAAGACGTCTCCGTGGTCATGTGGCTGGCATGACTAAACGCCGAAGGTGCATGGAACACTGTTACCTTCCCACCAAAGCTGGTCCCTATTTTTCTACTTTCATTTTTTACATGCTTTCAAACTGCTAGGTTGGCAGAAGCTGGGACAAGTAATGGGCATTCTATTATGTGACACTAGGGATTGAACCGCCAAGCTGCTGACGTTTCTGACCAATAAGCTCAGCATCTTACCCACTGAACCACTGTATTACCATTTATTAAGTATTTACTGTCATCTAATAATCATATGAATTTTTGCAGCCCAAATCTAGTTATTTAATAGCCTCAGGCAATTTTCCTCCCATAATGACTAAGGGAGCAGATGTTTGCAGGTCTCAAGAATAAGCTGATTGGCAGTGTGCAGACGTCAATTGACAGCTATGCTTTTGGACCATACAACTATACACATGAAATCAACGTAAAGTTTTCGTATTACAAGCTTGAGAATTTTTCCTAAGAACCTTCTGGCAAGTGTTGAGAATTCTTGCCTCTTTTGTCCAAAAAGTATTTGGCCACTTATCTTAAAAACTTTTAGCATTTTTAAAAAATTGCCCACCCACTCATTTAAAAACCTCAAAGTCTCTTTTAAATATCGTTAGGCTATTGTGGTGTCCAATATACCGTAATCTCTGTTTAAGATGAAATATATGGTGAATTGCGAAGGCTTTATCTTTCCTATATGCAGAAACGTCTTCAACCTTGGGCTGCATTTTGCTGAAAGCTAAATGTTTGTCTGAAAGCTAGTAATCTATCAAAAGTCAGGAACAGTCATCTTCTCCTTAAAAAAAGGATGGTTCACAGCTGGTCAGGATTGCTATACATACATTTCTGCAATAGCTAATTCCCAGGGAGGAAATGTCCTCTGTTATATTTCTTCCAATGTCGTCTATTTTCTTTCTACAGGGATTCCAGTGTGGCCCTAGTCTTCATTTCCTACTACAGGAGCTACAGTCTTATAACCATAGCAAGCAAGACAATCAAGCTTCCTGGAACTGAAGATGCAGTTCTCCTTTTCATGTATAACAATCCTATTTTGTTTTGAACTGATGCTAAGTAGAAAAGGACAATAGATCAATCTGTACATGTGCAGTTCTTTCATAAACATAATAATGGGTGTCTAAAATTGGGAGAATGGGATAGCTATGAATATCTAGCAGCATTTTCTCCTAGGCACATCAAGATATGTCCCCTGTGTAGAATACCATGCAGATAATGGCAGGGTCTATCAAACTTGGCTGATCTTGAAAAAGCCAAGCAGAATCAGATTTAATTAATATTTTGATAGACAACCACCAGGAATCTCAGGACCACAGGACAGACTAAAAAATGGAGAGAAAATGTCCATAAAAAATGGACAAGAAGATAATAATGAACTTTTTTTGTGTTTGATGACAACAAAAATAATACAGGTAAAGTCCACATAGTGGCCAGTAGTTTATCTCTGCTCATGGAAGATTGTATCTTTGTAGGCAACTTGTGGCTCTTGAAATGAACTATTTCTTTATTAGTTTATTAAAATTATATCCCTACCTTTTAAGATTACTCGACAATTTACAATGAGTCATAAAATCAGTATTAAAACCAGGAATTATAGTAATCATTAAAAGTAATGAAAATCAAGACTCAAAAAATTAAGAATTAAAAACTGCTTTTAAAATGTGCATGTTTAGGGTCGATTTAAAAGTAAGCAAAGAGATTAGACCTCTCAAATCAGCAGAGGATGCCCCAAAGACCCAGGCTAGAAGTTTGACCCACAACTGCAGTGACAGCAGCTTGTTATAGTTATGTGAGAACTTCTTCAGATGTTCTTAATGACTAGGACACAGGGCACAGGATTGTCTCAGGTAATATGGCCAGCCATAGTGAAGGATGCTTGGTCAATAGTGAGGGTTGCTTGGAGTTACAGCTTGGCAACACTTCAAGTGCCAAGCTTGCCTCCCTCTGGTGCAGGGCAAAGAGAAGGAAGCAATAATTATATGTTGGCAGAATACAGAACAGAAAACAGGAAATCCCAAGAACATTTTGTCAAAAAAGCCGTTCTCATTCCACCGCAGATAATATTCCATTTCCTACGATCTAACTGGTTTATTATAACCCCAACATCTGCAATATAGCAGGACTTGGTAAGAGAGCCTTTCCCTTCCTGCTGCCTTCCAGATGTGTTGAACCACAACGTCAATCTTTCCTACCCAGAAGAGAGATCTGTTGCACTGTTTGAGGATGACAAACATTTTAATCCAACATGCTTAGAAGGTGCCAGCTTAGTGAAATCTATTATACAGCTTTGTCTTCCTGGCTGTAAGTGATTAGAAGCTGAAATCCCCTACTGACTCTGGAAGTATTTTTCATACAATTTCTTCCATGCAGAAGAGCCAAAATCCCTGCTGTACTTTCCTCTCTTTTAAGACAGATAACAGAATGTTATTACAACAGCATGGCACTGGCAAATACATTTGCCATGTGCAAAAAGCCTGTCTGGCAGTCAGCTGCTTTAACAATAGCAAAAACCACAAAGAATCCAGTTCATGTAAGCCAGCATGCCAGTGCAGGTTTTGCCTATTGCTGGAAAGGTAAAGGGAGTTGGCTAGCAAGTGCCTGACAGGTAGAAAAACACCTCCCTGCAACAGGTTGGTTCACTTAATTAGAACTGTACGACAGGTGAACTCCTTTGCTCAGCTTCCCAGAAACTTCCTTTGCCCCTGACTTCTGAGTGTCACCATTGCCATAATAATACATATTATTAAATGTATAACAAATTAAAATCATTGCACTTGTCTACTGTGTGCCAGGTATATTTTTCAGTCACAACCCAATTTGCAGTTTTTAGCTTTTAACTATATCTTATAGTTCCAGTGGAGGAAAGAAAGAACACTAGAAAATCAAAATACCTCTTTTTTTCAATGGCCTGGAACTTACTTTATTCTTTTTTTTTTCCTAATATGGAGTAGTCCATGAGAAACCTGTCCCCAACCTGACATTTTCCAAACAGAGTTGGGATTGTAAGCAGCATGCCCTTTGAATGGCAAAACTTTTGAAGGACACCAAGTTGGGGAATTGGCAATTCAATACCCAAATTAAGGATTTACAACCCAATATGGGGATTTTTGCCATGACTAAAAACCCACAAGAAATGGAAATGAGAAACCACCAGTATTCCCGAAACTTGGTATGCAAGCATCCAGAGGACTCACTACCAAAGTTTTGACAGAATTCCTATCCATCCAGTCTTGAAAGCTGCCTTCATAGTCACCTTCCCCTCACTGGCTCTGATGCAGGTGCTTGCTAGAAGTTAAATTTCCGAAAACGATTTTACGGGTCTGAGAAGGTGATGGTAAGCCACATGCCTATTACTGCTTAGAAAATAACTCTAGAGTTTAACTCTAGAGAGATATTATCTTTTTTGTTGCATATACCGCCAAGCTATTCTCTGCCAAATGGAAGAGCCTCTAAGAAAAATACAACAGTATGCAGGTTTCCTTAAGAACATCTTCACAGGATGTTCTTAAAATACCATCCTTTAGTAAGCAAAAGAGATGGTTCCACCACTATTGATGTCCTCTAATCAGAGTAAAATACAAACATTAAGAAGATGCTGCTTCTCCAAAGTTTAGCTGTGTCTTAGGGGGGTGAAATACAGCAACAGGTGCCTTCAACTATTGTGAATATACAAACCAGAGGCTAACGAGAGCCAAGTTATAGATTAATTAGGTGCCATCAAATGGTTTTCATAGATCTTCATAGATCTTCTCCATGACAATCTATTCCTAACCTGTTCTTTAAAGTCTCTCAACAATGTACTCATTGCCACAGTAACTGAGTCCATCCCCTTGCTGGTGGTTCTCTTTCTTTCAACCTTTCCCAGAATTAGAAACTTCTCCAGAGAGTCTGTAATGCTGATTCTTCATGTAACATGTCCAAAGCTATTTGAGACTGGTCACTTGTGCCTCCTATGGCACACTCCAGATACCCTGGTGAGACACTAATTCCACCATTCAAGATAGTAGGCTTCTGCTTCCTTTTTGCAACTAGTTGTTCTAAGTAAAGCATCTTGCTATGACTAGGGGTAATTTAAAAAAAAAAGGTTTCAGGAGCAAAACAGACTGTGCACAAAACAAAACACCTCCTTTGTAAATGTCAATATGAAGGAGTAAATAAGAAGGGAAAAAATAATTTATAAAGTCAGCCAAGCCATAAGGCTATTTTTTTTAACGGTGTAGTTTTAAAGTTAAACTAGAAATCACTTAAGTAAATGCTCACATGTTTGTCTGGAGTGTTATAAGCTCTCCTGCTTGAGCAGAGTGTTAGACCAAGAGACCTCCAAGGTCCCTTTCAACCCTGTTATTCTAAGTTCTATGTTTTATGCTATCTGAAGCGGGGTTTTCTTTTTCATTTTGCAAATTTAATAATCTCCAAAGCAGCCAGTAGGGGGTAGGAAAGAGCAATCTTCAGCAGGTTCCCACTTTAAAGAAACTGAATTCTGATCTGGTTCTAATCCTTCTCCCATTCTCCCATTCATCAGACCCTTCAAATATAACAACACACAGTCATTCCTATTAGTAATGTTTTGGACTGCAGCTCAGACGCAATTATCCACTCTGACTGGAGCACGCACATGGGCCTTTCTGTTAAAAGGGACTAATTCACATAAACTGCTCTGCCTCAAGATTTTATCCAGGAGTGTGACCATGTCCCAAATTGCATCAAACCACAACACAACCATGCCTGGACATCACCTACTTTCCCCCTCCACACACCCCCACCCCTGTGAGGTTGCCTTCATCTTGTTCCCAGTCCATGAGTGAGGAAGCCTTTAGTCATCTCCTCAGCTGTCTTAGTGTTAAAAACAGCATTTCCTCCCGGTTTTGAAAAGGGGTATAAAATCAGGCTGTTACCAATGACCTTGAAGGGAAGTCAGGTGAAACTAGGAATGGAGGCAATAGGGGAAAGATAAAGATCAGCCCCCATGAAAGCAAATTGTATGCTACTATGGTTTTTGCCAGCTCAGAAGTGGAAAGAGTATGGCTGTGGCTGGAAAGAGAATGGAAGCAATTTGCTCCAAGTCTTTCATGTTGGATACAGGCAGCTTTAGCATATTGGAAAGTGACTCCTGGAGTAATATGAACAAGATTTTGCCAGGTATCCTCAGAAATTTAAAGAAATCAATCAAGACAGCCAGTACAGGACAGGGGTTAAAGTGTTGATTTAGCACCAGGGAGACCTGGTTCAAACCTATCTGTCAGGCACAAGCAACCAGGTCTAACATGTAGGATTCAAGTTAACAGCTTTATTGTCTTCCGTCTATAATACAGGAATCTCCACAGACTGCTTGCCTTGGCTTCTCCTGGGTACAAAAATATAAGGTTCCAAAGAATTTCAGGGAAAGGGGGTCAGCTTATGACTGTGCAAGGACTCAAGGGTAATTCCCCATTTGATCCCTCCTCTTTGCCAGCTGGCTGCTTCCTAACACTATTGGCCGTGAAGGTTCCCTGGGTGGCTTTGAGTCAGACACACTCTCTCAACCCAATCAACCTCACAGGGACTTTTAAAACTATCAACAGAGCACAGTATTGAACCCATCCTTTAGTATACATCACACTGTGTGAAGGTTATCTTGGTACAGTTTATTTGTCACTTGATCTTAGCCAAAAGGCAAAGAAGCAATACATACACTTTATTTGTCCATTTTAATCCAGTTTATTATCTACTCTGGAAAAAGGGATTACCAGGATCTTAGGTAAAATATTTCACACTACTAACTACCAGATCTTAGCTAGAGACACCAAGATTTAAACTTAACGAGGACTAATTATGGATTCTATGAGGAACTTCAATCCTTCCTTATGATGAGAGTCACAGTAGATTTGAGGAACATACAACATTTGCAAACAGGCTGAAGCTGCTTCTGTTTACCATATTTAGTCCCTATTTTGAGGCATCTGCATCTGATAATCCACTCTCTTCTTTACTTTGATGATTCTTTGTGGACAGCCCTAAAATATATTAGCATATGCTACTATGTATTGTATTAGGGCTGTCATATGTGAGCTTTAAACATCCAGGTGACTTCCAGCTGGTGGCATGGGAATACAAACCTATAACTCTTTGTTCTTGCCTAGTATCCATCTAGATTTTTCAGCACAGATAAAACAGTCCCAAGGTACCTTTTATTCCAGTAGAGTTCCGCAGTTGGTGCTTTTCATTTCATTGAATTACGGTTCCCAAATTTCTGGCTAGCATCAGAATTTTGGGGACCTCTGTCCAATATATTGCAAGAATGTCCAGTTGGTAATGGCTGTTTTAATATGTTCAACCGGCTCCATTGTGTTCCATGTGTGTTGTCTTAATGTTTAAAAAGTAAATATATTGGCCGAACCAGCTTCAGAAGAAGCACAGGTTGAGATAATACACAAGAGAATAAAAACACATTAGACCAGGCTAAAATGGGATTGATAGTTCACCCTTTGGTATATTTGCAGGCTTACCATGATCTTAACATCAGACATGATACAGGCAATCACATACTTAGGGATAAGGTGGTTTGGTCTGATTTGCATAGCATTTAATATGAGCTCAGAGATTAGTTATATCATATTAACACAACTGTAGAGGTGTGCATATTGTGTCAATCTAGGGAATGTGCAGAGCACCCAACAATTAGAAGTTAAAGATGCTTCAGGCCTTTATCTTTGCATGAGAGGCATTGAGTTCCTTGTATATACCGGTAAGTATCACTGTCAAGCACAATTTGATTAAAATTAAGGCTAGGAACTAAAGGTTGTATCACAAATGACAAATTATCATTCTTATTTCCATGTTCTTTGGCTAAGTACATTCCAATTTAAGAGCTATGTCTCTGTACTTAAAACCATACATTGTTATATTCTATCTTCATGTTACTCTTCCTCCTTCCTTTCTCAGTATTCTGATTAACCCTAGAGATTCATTGTATATAAAGTGAAATGCTATGATTAATGGGATTGAAACAAGCCAGGATATGAAAACAACTTCAAACTGTGGTTTGAGATCCTTATTTATTCTGAAACTGGTAGTTATTTCCTACTTCTGGCATAAAAAGAAATTGGGCCTGACTGAATTCTTCTTTGAACTGATTGCAAAGTATTGATGAAATTAATGGATGGTGGTGTTGGAATATATTGCTATATTATTGCTGTGCCTTATGGGAATTATATTGTGCCTTATGGGAAATGTATCATTTATG
>JANHGC010001567.1:43850-56679 GCA_027560395.1 Boaedon fuliginosus
CCTTAATCACTCTCGCGGCCGCATTCTGTACCAGTTGTAGTCTCCGGGTGCTCTTCAAGGGCAGCCCCATGTAGAGCACGTTGCAGTAGTCCAATCAAGAGGTGACAAGGGCGTGAGCGACCGTGCGTAGCGCCTCATCCACTACAACTAGACCAGTGTCCCTCAACTTTGGCAACTTTGGCAACTCAAGAGTTGAAGTTCACACACCTTAAAGTTGCCAAAATTGCAAAATACTGGTCTAGAAGATTCTTAAACTAAGAGCCAACCAAATATGGGAAATTGGTAATGAATTCTCCCATCATTAGTTTTGACAAGTGGTTATATCATTGTCACACATCAGTAACATTTTATTAATGTTTCACCGAAGATGGATTCTTTGCCATTTTCAATCACTTATGCTAGTGTTAACCCCTAGAATGATCAAAAACCTGTTTTTTGTGTGTGTTGAATGACTGTGCTGCATGTATTTTGTAATTGCTGTAATGTCTCCCCAGCTTAATTTCCAGTTCGCTTCACCAGGCTCCTCGTTTATCACTGGACAGGATACATTTTCTCATTTTGTTTTTTAAATGTTGTACTGAAAACATTTTCATTTTTCAGGACAGTTGTTTTTATTCATTTCCTAGTTTTAATCAACTTTATAATTTGTATTAAAGTTAATAAATACTTTTACAGTATTTATTTACTGGCTGATCTCAAAAAAGCTATGAGAAGTGAGAACTGGTTATTACTTAGATAAAAGGCCATCAGCAGAACTAAAGCTGTATTCAAGTTCTTTCAGACTCAGTCGGGTTCTATGGAACAGTTTGAAAAGCCCCGTTCGTATTCATCCTATTGTATTAAAATACCATACAAATCCAAGCTGCATTAGCTTTCCCATTTTACTTTCCCATGGTTTTCATGAGACATCACATGGACAGAACTGATACCAAGAATATCAGCTGTAGCCCATTCTTTGGGAATTGCAAAATGTGGGGTTGGGAGCTCCATGTTTTCTGTTTTATATGGCCATGTCATGTGTCTTTCTATTGTGCAAAAAGGAAACTAATACTCACTGCTCAAGATGGTCCACAAAATGGTAGCATGCCTGCTTCTTGGAGTTTGTACTTAATTTTTTTTTTTTTAGCATAGTTACCCATCAGGAACGCTTTAATAATACTGCAGAGAAATACTTTTCAGTATAGGAGCTTCAATTGATTTTCCCGACCAGATGGGAGGCTATGGGAGATCTTCTAAGGATGCAGGTGCCTCCATGGAAGGAAGGAGATCAAACCTGTCCAATCTCTTTAAGGAACTTGCAGAAGGAGAGCTTTAAAGGGAAAAGATTGGAAGAAATTCATCTCACCAAGGCCCCGTGTTCCCGTTTCCATACTTATTTTTCCTTTCTTTTACCTGAAAACCATACTGCTAAAATCAGTGGTATAGTTTTGTACCATCTACAGGACTGGGAGTTATTAAAAGTCAAGATATAAGGCTCCACCTCTTTATTATGGCCATTGCATGTATATGATAAAAAGAGATGCAACTTCACACAGCCATGGTCTTCTTGATTTTTTAACCTTCTCCTACTATAGCTTTTCTAATAGTTTTAGACCTATACGGCAATGGTTTCTTAATCTGGGCCTTCTTATAAGGCTGACAGATGCAACTCTTTTTTTTTCTAGTATTTGAGTGAGAATTTGGAGACCCCAAATTCTCTGAAGCACAAATTCTTTAAATGCAGAACTGCCTCTAGTCTTAAAATTGAAATGCTGGATTAAGGGGAAAGTATCCCCGATATCTAGGGAGCTCATTAAATATATTATGTGGAAAATACACAGCTTTTCAGTACAACTTCCAGTATGAATCAAATAATGAGGAATCACAAGAATTCACTTAAATGAATTGAAGTTTGAGGAACAATTCAATCAGGCCTATTTAGGGTCACTAAAGAGTATGACCAAATGAATCTTCAAGCTCCAGCAGCTGTTTTCCAACACTGATTATACATTTATGAACAAAATGTTGCCCTATTCTATGCATCATGCTTTCAGGTACACTGGAATTCTAGCTGTTATTTATCTTGTACCTGGTACCAGATTCATTGGAGTTCTCCTTTGTAAAGTTTACATCAATTGCAGATTATGAATCCAGTGAACTAGATATGTCATCAGAGAAATTGGCTTTAATAAAAGATATTGAAATCTGGATGAAAATATTGAACAACTTATCATAGATGGAGTTCCTCCCTTATACTACTGCCTCCATGTATCTAAACAGATTAACCATCTTTACATAAAATTAATTAAATTATCAACTGAAATTATCAAGAGCATAGAGTAACACACAAATGAATTACTGTAGCAACTCGTGTTTAATTCATTTATTCTTTAATATATATAAAAACATTATTTGTAGATTAAACCACACATTTAAGGAACAAAATTAGAAAAGCAGAATGATATAAACTAGCAATTAATCACTACACTACCATTAAACTGTTAAATAACTGATTAACGCAGAAACAGTTGATTTCCATCAATGTAAGGAAGTTCTACCAATAAAAACCCATGGTGAGGAAGGGGTAATCTGTAAAACATACATGTAGCAGTGCCATTCCAGGCAAAGTAAGACACAGAAAAGAAGATAATTTTTACTTTTAAACGCAAAGGTATATATTTTTTCTCAAGGATGATTTCGTAAAAATGGAGCATTACTAATACAAAATCCTTTTCAACAAAACTCTCCCCAGATCTTTTGCCAGCGGTGTAGATAAAGCTGGCTAATAGAAGTAGGAGAACAAAGTTTTAAAAAAATGAGAAGAAGGGAGAGGTGTTAAATTGGTGATAAATTAAGTTCATACAACAATTTGGGTGCTTTAAGACTTAATTGGAGTCTAAGAATGTCCTCGGGTTGGCTCCTTGTAAAAAAGGCTATGAGCAATCTGCAATCTTTCCCTTTCACACTCAATAACTATAGACAGCATTTGAAATTAATCACTAAAATTTTTCTCTCATAATTATTTACCTACCAAACTGATGGTAGATACATTTCATTTCTGTACTACAATATTCATTCCATTTTGCCACGTTAGACCAGCGTAACCATTGACAAGTCATCTGCCCAAGTTTTAATCTATCATTTACATTTTAGCATAATCCTATTAAGGTCAATGAGATTGCAACAATGGAAACAGTTAGTGGATCACTAAGTACAATCTTTCCATCTTCCAAAATGTCAAAACATATGAAGTTACTATACAAAATCTATACATTTCCTTATATGGAGTTTCTCTTAGAGACAACTTAATGATCCATTTTAATTTTCACTGAATGTAAGGTATATGCAGGCTTACTTTACAAGCAGGAATTGGCTGAAGCAGATGTCACTGGAATAAACTTCTTGCTAATGAATCTAGGTTTCCTGCTAGAGAACTGAATTCCAGAGAAGAGCAAGAAATCCTAGATTTTTTTTTTTTTTTGGCAAATCCAGAATGTGCAGCAACTGGAGCTAGTCTGCAGTTTACCAAGAAGGGCCAGAGCCTAGCACAGCAGATCAGGCAACAATTTGTCACATAATAATTTAATCAATACTGGCTAAAAGGGCAAAGAAATGGAGGAAGCCAATGACTGAACACACGGGAAAATGTTTTTCAAGTACATCAAGGAGTTATACATGAGATTTGAAACAATAATCCTAAATTACAGGAAACTCTCCAATTGAATATAGGCAGTCCTTGTTTAGTTATCAAAACTGGGATCAGCAACTTGATCACTAAGCAATTACTGTCACTAAATGAAACTCAACTGTGTTAATGATCTTACTGAAGCTTCACTTTGCACCCTTCACTGGGTATATTATGCAGAAGCAAAGCATTTTGGATTATTTTATTTTATTTCTATAGCCTCACATCTCAGCAAATGACTCTAGGCAGCTCCAATTCAAAAACATACTATTTGAATTAAATGGAGACCTGAATTCAATAGCTGAAATTGTCCCTGAAATTGATTTTAGTTTGTCTTAGAAATTATTGATTTTAATTTATCTTAGAAATTTGGGTGAGGACGGCATGCTTTAGTAAGAACTTTTTATTGAAAAAGCCTGTACAATAATTTTGACGGTGAAGAGTTCAGCATGTTTAAAAGGGGATTTTAAGTATATTTAAATATAAAAGGAAGCAATATGTTAGTGCCTTTGGCAAATAATGTTTATCAAATATACATGCATAAGGCTATATCTCCCAGAAGTCAACCATCACACAGAAAAATGCTAAGGGATAGTGTTTTCCCACATGCATTTAAAGATACCATATCATCAAGATAGGTTACTTAAAATAACTGCATTTTTAGAAATACTCTACAGGCTGTTACACTTCTCTGAAGCCAAAAATAAATCTTGGGATCAATAATACCTTCCACAGTGTATATCTCTCACCACTTATAAAATATCCATTAGGGGATGAGAAGGGAATCAGTTTTTCCTAAATTATAGGTTGTTCATAGGTTTATAAGAAGCCAAGAAAAAAAACCCACCCAGAAAAGAACACTCTACACAGACTTTTAAACTCAAAAGCAGCTTCTGGGAGGGGATGAAGGAGATGTAAGCAAGAGTATTAAGAAAGGTATTTTTAATAATTATTCTAATCTGGGTTATCCATCTCTTTGATACTCTTTGTTGACGGTTTAGATCATAAGGAATCCAAAGCACAATAGCAAATGTGCTAAGACTATTAGCCTTTATATGTAACCAGCTTGGGTGATGATGGCTGTCAACTAACTTATCTGGAAAGCGGCTTATTATGGAAGATGCCTGACTCCTATTTTTCCCCACTCCTATGTATATAAAACAAGTGAACCATCCTCACCCTGAAATGTTCAGTTCTGATCTTGAAATGATTTATATATTTCTTGCTAAAATTAAAATGTTATTGAGTTGAACTTCACTTATTTTGACACTTGAAATGCATTCTCAAATGCTTATATTTGCACCTGAGTTGGAAACAACTCTTGTGGTTGTTTCCAAACATACAACACCTCTTCCACAGGCAATGAGAAAAGAGAAGATCTTGAAAGATGCAAAGGGCAACAGCCAAATAGTGTCCTGTTTTAAAAAAACAGAAAGCTAACATACATTGTGACTGTTAGACCTTTCCTAAAAATTGCAGTACCATACAGGCACTACAATGAGAATTAGCAACGTGTTGTTCAAAGCCACATGCCTTCTGACCTATATTTTGTGATGAGATTATATAGCCCCATTTACCGTTATGATGAAATCCCACCTTATGATGATTATGTTGCAGTCCCACCTTGCTTTGCCCTGTTTTGTCCTACTGCTATAGCCAATACTCAGTTTGTCTATATATGCCAAACCAAAAGAGATGATAGGGCCTAGGTGGTTTGCAGCATGAAGCCCTTGTAGAATTTCGAAGTTGCAAAAGTTGATAGGAGAGGGACACTTTTAAAGAGCTTTACATTCATTTGATTACCCTTATTGGGGCATATTTTACTGATTTTAAGATAAACATTTCTTTGACCAGAGACAACAGGAAGATAAGTGGCCCAATCACCAAGGATAATGAAACTTCTGTGATAGCACTTTTGACATAGTTACACATTCTGTTTCAGCTTTGGGAAGGAAAAATCTCCTATGCAAGCCCATGAAAGCAAATAGGAATTGTGCAAAGAGCAAAAACACTTGAGAAGACATCCTGCATAACAAATTGAAAGTGTACAGACATATAGATAAACATCTGAGTCTGCTTAGCAGTGGTTTCTCTAGGAAATGTGTCCAAGGGCATCTTTGGTTGAAAGACACCATAAGTGGTCATGTATATTTCCTGATGTCCTTCCTCTGTAGTTAGACCAGATTTGTAAGCATTATTCTGCTCTGTCTGGGCCCCTTAGTTTGATGAAAGAACAATAATTCTTGTTGATGCATCACTGAAGATGTATCCTTTTAACTGGGATACAAGGATACTTCTGAAGACAGATGCTCAATAGTTAGACTGGGTACAAAGAATGTTGGCAAATGTAGATAGTAATTATCTAGAAAGTGACCCCCAAAGTTATTTCTGTTCAGGGTGGGAAACCTGGAGAAAAGGAAACCCTCTGTCCAGCAAACTGGTCCACAGGACAAATCTCGCCTCCCTGACCTAAGAAATGCTGTAATTATTGTAATATGTAGCTGTTGCATCTGCAAGGACAGAAATTAGGCTGGCTTCTGAGGAGTGTGAGCTGCTTGCTGTCTGAGAGACCTGGACATGTCCATTGATGGTGAGCCCACTAGGCTCTGGATGTCCAGGGGCACTGAGATACTGATCAAACTCATTGCGGTCCATCTCCTCTAGAAGGTCAGCTTGGCTCAGTTGATCCAGGCTATCAAAGTTCTGATGCTCCGGGGGAGGTGAGAGCTGGCCAAGATGGTTGTGGAGGCTGGGGACTTGGAGATTAGAAGGGAAAGCTGGGGAGTAATAATTTCCTGTGGGAGGTGCTGGGCAACTGGAGGAAGCAGAGTGTATCGTGGAGGCTGATTGAGAGACTGGCAGGTGACCCAGAGAGTGGTTGCACTGGAGAGGGCTGGTGGCATATTCTAGAGAGTAGGTGTCTCCAGACATAAGGGGACGGCGAGGGTCTTCAGGACAAGGGGAGGAGAAGAAACTCTGCTCAGGATCTATCACATCCAAGGGTGACATCTCAGGAGGAGTAGGCAGCCCATATGGATAGGTGTCCATCGGAGTACCTGTGTTACTGCTCTGGACCTCCTGGTATCTCCTCAGGTTTGGTATTACTGCGGCGCCTGAGTAGTCATCTTTCTCACCCACTGCTCGGCTGCAAACCCTCTTCTCAGACATGTGGTCTTGGTCCCTGGGGAGGCTACCCAACAGGAAGCCTGGCTCCACCCGCTTGCAGATCCGCTTGACCTGCTTCTTTCTTCTGGGCCGATATTTGTAGTTGGGGTAGTCTTGCATGTGTTGAACCCTCAGCCTTTCTGCCTCTTCAACGTAAGGTCTTTTCTGGGATGGGGTTAAAGACTTCCACGATTTGCCTGTAAAGAAAAAGAGAATTTTCCTTTTTTATATTGGAAAGGATGAATTAAGCCCCTCCCCATCCGCTGATGAATTAAACTGACATTTATTTGCTGCTCTCCACTACACGTCTTCATATTATTTCATTTCAGACATAGTAATAAAACCAACATCTTTCCTTGTTCTGCAAAATGCCATATATAATAGCAAATCCTAATATTTTGACTTTTGGGGAATGGTGGAAGAATTGTTCCCTGTACAAAATTCATGCAGGCTCCTTTGGAGTTGAGTGGCTAATAAATGTAAGTAAATAAAAAATACAGGAAATAGAGCTTACATAAAAGAACTCTACCGCATCATAGCAAATTGAGCCTTGCTCTTATTTCCTCATGTGTTTTCATACAGGCTTATTTTCTTCACCCCTTGAGACAGCAAAAGTGGTGGCTTTCCATTTGCCATTTATCTTGCAAAACATGTGGAAAGTCTTGGATCAAGTGAGACACTGTTTCTCGGTGAGCCAGTGATTTTTCCCATAAACAGAATTAGGTGGTAAAAATAATGGTCTTCCTGGATCCAAGACTCCAAGTTAATTTCACGTGAGATTGCCCAAAGAATCAAAGAATAAAATCAATGGTAGAGATCCTTTGGTCCTCACCAAAATAAATGAGCAGTTTACAGAGAGAGGGCCTTCTGAACAGCAGCTCTTAAATTAGAAATGTTCAAGACGATGCATTTAGCACCAGACATAATTACCCTGTCGGGCACTAGCGTGTCCTTTACATCCTAGACCTGGATTTATTCATTTTTAGTTATTGTGCTCAATTTTTACTGTCCTGATTTATTTCTGTATCCAATTCATATTTTTAAATGCTATACCATAGGTAAGTTATTTGTGGGCCACAAGAGTAAGTAAATCTACTCACCTTCCCCCAAATAGTTTTTCAGCCATGAAAAACTTACTTGAGGTATGATAGTTTTACTCTGTTTTCTAGCTCAAGTGTGGGAAAAACATTTTTCTGAAGTTAAGATCAGAAAGGGCTGTAGGGGACCCAGCAGGCTACAGATTGTCACTTCCTATTTAAAGAACGAAGTATCACTCAGCCATGGGCAGTTTTATTTCTTGTAGTTACAAGACAGCAATCCCGTTTCACTGGAATGTTGCAGAAATAAAGCGAAGATTGTACATTCTGCATATGGATTTGGTTGCATAAATGCTAACAAAAATACCAGCAAATGGGATTCTGAAAGCATATGAAAATCCTACTGGACTTTAAAAAAAAAGTCTCAGCACTTATGTTCCGCACTGGCTAATCTAATGTTTCAGGGAAGCCAAACACAAAATAAAAGGGCACCCTCACCAATATTTGACTATTAACAGCAACAGCCCTGAAAACATCTACCCCACATAACATCACTTTTTTAAAAAGCCATCTAAACTACTGGCTGCCACCAAATTTAAGGCTAAGGAATTTCTTTAGTCAACAACAATCTAGATATCTTTTTAATCTTCTATACACAGAAGCCGCCCGTCAGTTGACTGCATTAGGCCAGCTTTCCCAAATCTAGACAACTTCCCTGATGTGTGAACTTCAACACAAAGAATTATCCGGCCTCCACTGCCTTAGCTAAGAATTATGGGGAGTCCCCACACATCTGAAGGGCCTGAAGCTTGGGGAAAAGAGGAGAAAAGGGACATTCTTTCAAACTTTAAATTATAAAGTAAGACGATACAATTTTGGGGCAACATTTTAAATCTTTTATGAGAGAAGTAGCATGTTTCTAATATAATTCTTTATCTTCACTTGAGGACAGAATAATTGTATGAAAATTTAAAATATTGAAAAGATACACTGGGGTCCTACTGGCATGTAATAATCCTCATGAAATATGAGACAATTTTTTGTTTCCAGAATGTTAAAAAGTACCACCAAATCCCAATATAAATTTTGGAATTTTTCATACGTTTTTGTTCGCCAAAATAAAACGTAACTTTGAAAATGTAGTTCACATTTAAACGATAGATATTCTCCAGCAACCAAGTATGTTTAGCACGTCAGGCAAAGCCCTTCAAAGCAAAGGAATTATGAACTAAATATAGGCAATGAAACTTTAAAATGAAAAATTTCTAGCATTATATAAAACTTGTATCAAAAAAGGCGTTGTGGGCAAGTGTATGCATTATCAAAAATTCATCAGGAGTTTCATTTCCAAGACTTTCCTATGATAGTTTTGTAAAACTGAAGGTCAAAATAAATACTTTGCAATAACAAATATGTAAAGGGATTGTCAACCAGTGTTGAATCTGCATTGTTCCCTCTTCCCACAAGTCAACATGGAACACCAACAGAATGTATGTTAATTTGCTAATAAAAGACAATTTAATTTGCAAGGAAAAAACATACACCTCTGCTTTGAAAACTAACAGCTTTTTTGCTTCTAGTATCCTAGACTAAAATTTCATTAACACCCATTTGGGGAAATGTCCATCTAAATATAACAATTTCTGAGTGGGAATGTACAAGATTATACTATTAATGTATTTGTGGTATGTAAAACCACAGAGGCTTTTTCTCTCTCTTAACACTGAATGATAGTATTTGTTGGTTAAGTCCATCTATATTCTTAAATGCTTCCTTCAAAATAGAGGAAGTATATAATTTGAACTTGGAAAAATTAAGTTAAATTTGTATGTGAAATTTTCAACATCTCATGAAATTATATTTCAAATACCAGTTTGGAGAGCACTCATTGCAAAGTTAGGTTTCACATTTTGTTGACCAATTCAAAATATAATAGTCTTAACCACTCATGTAACAAAGCAACAATTCACAATTGTTCCTGTCCTGGGGAGAGAGAAAAAGCAACAGGGAAAAAAACAAAAACAAAAACAAAACTAAAAATTTTATCTCTTTTTCGCTGTTATATATTAACACAGTTAACTCATCTTGAATCTGCTGCTCAAGGATGCAAATTAGGTAATTTATGCTGATAAGACTGGTATGTATCGTTTATCCTCAGCACAGTATCTCTGGATATAACTTATTTATTTTAGCTGAAAAAAACCTCAGCATTCTATGACATTATTAAAGTTATTTACAGGTAGACTTTGCTATATTCTACCAAAGTCATCATATGTGGAACACAAATTTGTAATCTGTGTCCAATGTTTTTTAGGTGGATGGGACCCGCAGCAAAGTTTAAGAACTCCAATAGGAAATAGGTCACTATGTGGAAATGCGATTCAATGGTATTAATTATAAAATACCGCATAGCGAATTAAAGCTTCATATCGCTGTATTGTACACTAATGCAAATGGAATAGTCAATTATTACAAAGAAAAATATTGGGGTCACATTTCTATATGAATGTTTATGATATTCAATAGGTGTAGGGAATAAAACACAAATTTTACTTAGGGAAATGTTAGGAATTTATTTATTATTTATTAAATTTATTTGCCGCCCATCTCACCGTAAGGAGACTCTGGGTGGCTTCTGGAATGGCACCAAAATCTTCAACAACAGAGTGGTCCTTTTTGCAGATGTCTAGTGCGACCACTTTTGCAATGCTGTGCTGTTTACATCTCTAGGTTATTGCCTTGAGAAAAAATATGTCAACAACAAAAAAGGCAAAACCTGCACAACTGAAGTTGTATAGGAACTGAACGCCTATCTCTCCACAGAGAGAGAAAAATGACATAAACAAAGATAGATATGTGATAAAATTAACCTTCCTTACACTGGGGGGGGGGGGAAATGTATCTCACTTAACACTGAGAAATAACCTTTAGAATATTTTGCAATGAAAAATGTTTTAAAATTTAGAAGTCCCCCAAGCATTCACTCCACCATCATACCACACTGTGCAAACTTATACACATACTAACTGTGAAAGAAATCCTGTCAGGTTTCTTTCCAAGGGAAGATGGCTAAGCTCAGGTAGCACAAACCTAAGATAGTGATGCCTCCCTTTGGAAATTGCTGTAAAATCCCCATTTAAAAGGATGAGAAGAGTTTGAATGAGCCAGCTTTTAGAAATGCCAGGAGATACAGCACTCTATTGCTACAATCCCTATTGCAGAGAAAGTTTTGGTAAATTCAATGAGGTTTATTCCTATGTAGCATCCTAGAGGATTTCACCATTGCAATACATTCCTATAAAAAGTCTGATCAGAAAGATGACCTACTGAATTTAATGAGGTTTATTTTCTTGGTAAATCGACATGAGATTGTAGTTTAGAATGCATTATAGCTGTTAAAAATGAAATAGGAATAACACATAATGATAGAAATCCCTGCTCTCTAAATTTAAATCAGTTCCAGGCTGTTACTGGATTGCTTTGTGGTTAGAAAATTGTATCTGATAACTTTGTGTTGGTTTTGAAAAATAGTTTTATCCTTATTGATTTCTTTTACCAAAGTATTTTTGCACTTTCAATTTTGATGTCTTTTTACAGAGAGCACTGCTTGCAAGGTTAAAAAAATATTTAAAAACGCTGCCTAACTCTAACGAATACTTGGAGATGCACTCCACAAAGACGCAAAAGAATATAGTTGGAAGATTCACATTATTTGTTTTCATCAATTTTTTTCCAGATTGGGTGTTCTTAATGTGGCAAATAAACCATCCACATCAAGATTAAGATTGTTTTTAAAAAAACCCACACATAATCAAATTATAAACTATAAATTATAAAGTAAATTGTAAATTATGTAGACTCCTGGATAAAAATAGCTGCAATGTAGCATATTAAAAAAATGGAAAAATACATTTCTGTTTGCCTGCAAAAGTCATATTATCCTTACTTTATTACCATGTTAGAAAACTTTTCAAAATTCATCCCAAGATCTTGAACATACTGAGAAAATATTTTTTTAAATTTGCACATCTGTACTTCATCAGAGTTTCAATACATTTTCAAATTGATTTTCTCCGTAAAGAAAATTAATTTTGCCCAATGAGTTCTGTGGTAATTCAACTACTTAATACCAATGTCAGCAATAATAGGAACAACGACACTATTTTAGAAAAGTTAGCACCTTTTAAATTTAGACACCCAAATACATCCTCAAGAAGAAATGAACAGAAAAACTAACTTTTCAAAGGCACCCTTTTAAAAAGCCGCTGCTTCAGAATTTTTTCAGCTAAAAATAATTAATGTAGGAGAATTTCAGCTAATGGGGATCTAAGTTTAAATATCCTAGATCCAATTCTCTGAGAAAAGAAGAGTCAGGGGGAAAAAACCTGTTGGTTTGCAACCCGGCTGGTAACGAACAATCCTAAGGCTACGCTTCCTAAAGTAAGGAGATTTCTTCCCTCTTAAATCTCTTCCCCCGTTTATTCCAACGGGAGAGTGAAATGCAAGCAGATTTCACACAGTAAGTTCAAGAGAAGAATTGTAGGCACCGCACCGCTCCCCAAATTCACGGAGGACGCGGAAGGGTTGGTTCTACCCGTAGTTTTGTTTTTCAGGGGCCAAGCCTCAACCGAAGCATCCCAGCCGGGGTCATTCGGTGCTCGGCACCGCGAGCAACTTCGGAAAGCCGGAGTGGCGCAAAACGCGCCGAGTCCCGCACGCTCCGCTCACTCGGGCGGGCTCAGCTCACCCAGCATCTTGCTCAGCTCGGCGTTGTGCAGGTCCGGGTTCTGGACGGCCAGGCGCTTCCTCTCGTCTTTCGCCCACACCATGAACGCGTTCATGGGGCGTCGGATGCGGCTTTCGGGGTTTCCCTTCTCCGTCCGGGGCACCGCGGAGGCTGAGGTCCCGCTGGGCCCGTCGGACAACTCCAGAGCCGAGCAGTCCAGCCTCTCCGCCCACGCGA
>JANHGC010001567.1:63566-74217 GCA_027560395.1 Boaedon fuliginosus
CCGAAAATAAGACCGGGTGCCTTTTTGGGTGGCAAAAAAATATAAGACAGGGTCTTATTTTCGGGGAAACACGGTATTATATGGCCTTTGTTCAAAAACTTAGCTGATGTAGCAGTCTTAAGAGAGAGAATCTAAAAGAAGCAAAATAAGAACCCAAGATATGTAGTTTGGACCAGGGAGCTTGAACTTTATTGGCTGCACTGCTATGTACAGTACGTTTCCCCCTCACAGTTGTAAAAGTTGTTTTGTTCTAAGAAACGTGAAAGATCCTCCAATATACAAGACTGGACATCTAAGACATTTACATTTCCAAAGTAAGCTAAAAATAAGCTTGGGACTAAATTGAGGGAAAGAAAAGTTCTGAAGTATTCATAGATCAGAGTAGAATAAAGCATCTGTACCTGACATGTGAAAGATGATCTCCCAATCTTTTCCAAAAGAAGCAACAAGTTTATTACCCTCTTATGCATACTGAATTTGTTTATTTTGTTGGACTGGTACTTTATTTTCTATTTAAAATTGGATCTCTCTTTGTTAATATTATTATACTTTGAATTTTTTTATGTTGATGATCCAAAAAGAGACCAACTGAAGCAGGAAAAGAGCAAGAAAAAAATAGTGTATCTACATTTGTGTATATTCATCCATTTCATTTAATAAGGCTTTTATCCCTAGTTTTATTTTATCCTCTGGAATACCATAAAGGAAAAAGAAATCTATAGGCAATAAAATAGCCAACGAGTTAGTAATTCAGATAAAAAAGCATTAATAGGCTATGATCCACTATTTCTTCAGGAAAAAAATCATAAATGCTTGTCATGTATTGCTGAATTAATTTTCCTTTATACACCACTCAAAATCACACTGAGCTGAAAAACCATATAAATTATATAAACTATACCGTATTTTTTTAAAGTGTGTCAAGAAACAAGGAACATAGTTTATGTTTATTGAATTTAAATATATAAATTTAAATTTAAATATATAAACATAAACATAAGGAACATAGATATTGCAAACCATGAATTAACCACTCCATCTTCTCCATTCCCCCAAAATTAGGAGCTCCGTTGATACTTATCATTGACATGCAAGTCCAGAAAAGTGCAACAACCTAGAGATCATGGGAAGATTCAGGATTTTCTGAAGAATCTCCCAACCAACCAACATCCCCCCCACCCCTCACCAATCCTTTTTTTGCAATAATCTTCTAAAAGCTATGAGAGGGGACGGAGACAACAAATACCTATAAGTTCCTCATCTCTTTGTTAAAACTTGGGCTTTTCTCCCCCTTCTTGATTAAGGTGAATGGCAAGTCTTTTTATGGGGTGAGTTTTTTTAATTAATTTGAATATTTCCTCTTCTTGACATACACAATTCTTCTATTACCTTTACTGTATTTTTTAATGTTGTATGCTTAGAGAGTTGCCAGCCTTCTAAATTTGAAGTAAGTAAACAAATAAGGACCACATCTGTTTTTTAAAATGTTGCTTATTTATTTGGGTAAATTTGGAAATCTAGATATATTTCAATGAAGTTAAACATGCAGATTTATATTAACTGGAACATTTCTTTTTTTATGCATTATCTTCAGTTACATCCCAGTCTACTTTTTTGCTCTTTTTCCTTCTCTTTGATTTTTGCTCTCCTAAATGATTATTCCCTTCCTTAGATGTTTCAAAGGAACATTGTCTTGCCTTTTGGTTTTGAGAATCAATTTGAGATTCACTATAAATAATATCATTACTGGTATCCAGATGTTTAGATTTCTTTCTCTTTCTCTTTTTCTGGGTGTCTGCTTCATCTCTACTCGAATCTCCTATCCCAGTGCAGATAGTCTTTGGTTCTCCAGCCTCATCCTGTGCATGTTTATGTCTTTTTTTCTTCTTTGTCTGGGATTCCAAACACTCCAATTTCTCAACCATCACTGGAGGAGAATTACATGGCTCTATTTTGGCGTAATGTTGAGTTTTCTTCAGTTTTGTCATGCACTTGGCAAAATATTCCTGCACGGTAAGAGTGCTGGTTACAGTATTGCTCCCATCTACTTGGTCAGGTGGCACAATGGCTTCTTTTGAATCTTCTGCTAGAAAGCCTGTGCTAGGAGCATCAACCTGAGAATGAAAAAAGAGGAGTTAGAGGTCAGGGAAGTAAACTGACTGTTTTTATTTTTAATTATAAACTGTCTTGATACTGGATCAGATAGGGTTTTCAAAAGATACAACACAACTCCATCCTATGTTTTAAGATGGAATTGCTGTATCTCAGCCCAATCCTGCTTTATTTCCTGATATAAGACAGTTCTGCTTAGCTAAGTTTAGCACATGTCAAATCAGTTGAAACCCAAAAGTCACACGTCTACAGAACGGAATTGTCAAATGTTCTAATTTTGCTGCTTATTTGGGAAGGCAAAATCTAAGGGTTTTTTTGAAGACCCAGTTGGCAGACCAGTGCCTTTTTAAGCAACAAGTTATACACCCAATTGGAATGAGATAGCCTTTTATTTTATAGAGCAATCTCAGTAAAAATAAACACAGTAATCCTATAAAGACAGACCAACTCAAGAGCTGGAATACTCAACACTGCAAATCACTTAAAAAATTCTTAAGCAGAATTTACTCAGAGATTTTTAAGTACCCCAAGAATCACTAATGGAATTTGAAGAGCAACATTATTTTTGTTCCACAGGACTTGGTCCTTGGAGTGCATATCCATCAGGAAGTTGCCTTTTCATGCAACTCCTGATCAGGTAGATGTCCAGTTTCCCTTAGTTGGATCACAGTTAAATACATTTGAAAGCCGCCAGCAGTGTACCTGAAGGCCAGATTAGTGTGCCATAAGATGCACATTTTAACTAATTCAACATTTTAATAAACTTCAGAATTTGATAGTATATCACATCCAACAGAGGAAAATACTTGATTTCATGTACACTATATGGAGTTCCCAGTATGACATAGGTTTGAAAACATTTTATTTCAAATATTTGGATATCCTGTATTATTGTCTCCTATTATCCTGAAGAGAGTGATAGGTGATTATGTATGTATGAAGGACGTGCTTCTTCAGCCATTAGCCAAAATGAAGTATATTTCTCTCGCATCTCTCACAATGTGAGAGATTATTCTGTGTGTATTACAGGAAGATATGTTTTCTCTGCATTGGTTATCATGTGTTCTTATTTCACTGGCAAATGGAATCACACAGTTTCCTCTAATATCCTTGCCCTAATGGATTAATTCATACTAGAATTACATATCCTAATTTACAACAATGAGTGAGAAAATCCACTGATTACTGAAGTAATTACTGAGGTAATGTGAATAGTCTTGGTATCATAGATCAAAGATCTCATCTTATGATGCCTTGTTCACTTAAGGTTTCAAGGTAAGGATGCTGTGAATTCCTACTGCACTGTCATAAATATTATATTTATTTATTTAATTATTTATTTGGATTTATACCCTGCCTCATTTCCCCAGTCAAGGGGAAATAACATCACCCTTTTCCCTAAAATTCAAAATAAAACAAAACAATATGTATATATGTGCGAGATGTTTTTCTACATCTCTTTTCTATGGCAGATCTAACTATGCCAAAATAAAAAAAAAATATTTGTAAGTTAAAGCTCATTTATCCCACTTTCTATATCTCCATTCACTATGCAGCAGAAAGGAGAGATCTCAATCTTCTCAGAGAAGAAACTGGCTAGTAACAGAGCAAGGTTTTCTTATTGTTGCTCCTTCAAATCAGAATTTGTGCCTTAGAAAGTTTTGTCTAGCCACTTCCTCATTCTTTCTCCTGTGACAAACAAAAACTTTTTAAAAGAAGAAAAAAATATATCTTCCAATACTTTGTTTTGCTGTCGTTTTTTTTCTTGAGAACTTGAACAATGTGACTTTTAAAAGTTGTTAGCGGTGACACAACCAAAATTAAGTACTCCCTAGTTTCAGCAAGAAGGAATTATTTGTTTGGGTTGCTTTTGAAATCAAGAAATTTTAATTTTTTAATAAAAATATGGGTGAAAGTTGTGGAAGTAAGCCCCCTTGATCTTTCTATAATATATGCAAAGAAGAAACATCAATCTGGGGTTTATCTTTTGGATAAAAGATAGGTGTGCAAGCAGGCACAAAAATATTTACTCCTTTCTTTCTTTTTTCATTATATTCTGACTACAGAAAAAAAATCCATCAATGACTGTCACCAAAGTTTGCTTCACCTAGGTAAAATAACCTTTAGTATTTCAGGTATTATTATTATTTTTTTTTAAAAAAAGCTTTGTGAATTCCACCATAATTGAGCATAGGTGAAAGGTACAGAGACAAGAATATTATGCTAGAAGCACAAAATATTAAATCAGTTCTAAGTCAGCAATCAGGCACATGTACTGGACTGACTGTTGCCTAAAATGGAGAAGTTCAGAGAAACCCATGATGCCTAAAGACAAGAACGCAGGCTAAACCACTCCTGTACTGACAGGAATTTTAATAACCACGGGCCACTGCACACAAAATTAGCAGGGCATGGAGACAGGTAAAGGCAGTGTCAGCTCCAAAGCAAACTCACACACCGCATTTCGGGGACACTGATGGAGAACCGTTAATCATTTGGAAAAGGTAGGTGCCAGGAACACTCCCAACTGCTTCGCATGACCAACTTTCTCTTTGGAACCCTGGAAACCAGGGAAAAACAATGATGGTGATCTGAACAGTGTTGTCAGATTAAATCAGCTGCTATTTACATCAGGAAAAATATAGTAATTGGAGGCTGTCACCAAGAGGTGAGCAAAAAGGAGGAGTGGCCCCCTATTCATTCAGATGTCCCTCCTCCATCCTCAAACCGTGCTATGGCTTCAGTGTTCATTCCTGACACCAGGTCATTAAAATCTGGGGCCTCTTTTCCTGGTTGAATGAGGAGACTCACAACAGCTTCCTTTTATGTGTATGCTAAAGAAAGTCACTATACGTTTTTAGTATCAGCTTTGTAGAAAGATGCAAAAAGTCTATAAATCAAATATTTAAAATAATCAAAGAACAATAGAGATGTATTTGATTTTAGACAAAATTGGTAGGATAGTCCTGTAGTGAGCCTACTATTGGGTGCATAACTTCATTAACTAGTAAAGCTATTCTTTGACAGTGACAAATAGTTTATTTTGAAATATGAAATTAGTTGAAATGATTTTAAACAGTAATCATATATTTAGCCATTATATAAAGAAACTGAGCTACTTTCCTATGTTATCAAATCAGTATGATAAACTATGGTATTAAAACCGACTAGAACGTTGCATTTTACATATACTGGTTTCCCTTTTATTTAAGTAATAGGGAAATGCACTCACTATGATTGTTGAACTGGTATTACAATATTTTGTAGGGTATTGTATGTTTTTTTTCAAAGTTTCAAATATTTCTCTGAATATATGGTTATGTGCATAAAAACTAAACTTTCCTCAATACAAATAGTAAATTATAACAAGCACAATCCTATGAATATTAAGCATTTATATGACCCCTATATTAGATGAAAATTTGAATTGCATATCCCCTATACAGGTAGTTCAACGTAGGACCACAACTGAGCCCAAAATTTCTGTTGCTAAGCAAGACAATTGTCAAGTGAATTTTTCTCATTTTATGACATTTCTTGCCACAGTTGTTAAGTGAAT
Source organism: Boaedon fuliginosus (assembly GCA_027560395.1). Classification (NCBI taxonomy): domain Eukaryota; kingdom Metazoa; phylum Chordata; class Lepidosauria; order Squamata; family Lamprophiidae; genus Boaedon; species Boaedon fuliginosus. The sequence goes on from JANHGC010001567.1 coordinate 69,238, forward strand.
CACTACTGTTGTTAAATTAACATGGTTGTTAAGTGAAGTTGGATTCCCCAGACTATGCTTGTCAGAAGGGTGCAAAAAGTGATCACATGACCCTGAGACACTGCAACCATCATAAATATGAATCCGTTGTCAAGTGTCTGCATTTTGATCAGGTGGCCATGGGGATGCTGCAACCGTCACAAGTGTGAAAAACGGTCAAGTCACTTTTTTTCAGTGTTGTAACTTTAAATGGTCACTAACTGAATTGTTGTAAATCAAGGACTACCTATATTAAGAGGAATTAAAGATGACCAGAGCAACTTTAAACAATTGTTAATAATCCTCCCTTTGATGCAGTAGATGGCAGAACAGATTTCAAAACTGAAGATTTTTTTAATTCACATCCAGCTATAATTATGCTATTCCACAACACAAATTTATACAACATTTAATTTTTTGGGGAACTGCATTTAAGAGAAGTCCACGCAGAGAAAGCAAAAGCAAGGTATTATGCTTTACAGCAGAAATGGGAATTTGTTACTTATAACCTAGAAGTTAGATTCCAGTTCCCCATGATCAGAAATGGTGGAAACTGCAATGCAACAGTAGCTCAATCACCTCAGATACTCCCACTCATCCTTTGCGAAAGGATATCAGCTGAGAGAAGCAAATAAGAAATGCATCTGAATAGGACTTGACTTCAAAATAAGCAAGATCTGGTATTTCCCAAGCCTCTGTAGCAGAGACTAATTAAACAACATTGGTGAAAATAAGAGATGGGGGAAAAGAACCAAACCCCATTAAAATAAGGTGAAATGAATAAAACTAGGGAGGGTAACGCCATAATAATCCATGTTAAGATAGCCATGGATTGTGGGTTGAAAGTAGAGTACACAAGTAGATTGCCGAGATAAAATGGTTTGGAAAAAATGATGTCAGTATGAGCTTGGAAAAACCCTGAAGACGGAAAAGGATTCCAGCAGAGATTATAGGAGGAAGCTGTGTCAACAAGTGAAAAGGCTGGGCTTCTCAGAGATGAGGAAACGATGCTGCTTTTGAAATTGGGAATAACTGGAACTTACAGGAATTTTCATTTGTTACGTTCAAGAGTTGGGATAGGGAAATAAAAACATAATTTAGTGATTTGGCGGGGGGGGGGGGAGATAATGAATGGTTATTTTTCTACTTTTTTTCCAACTTGTATGTCAAATAAGCTTTTAAATGTTCACTACAGAATTAACATCACAGATTTGTACGTGGGAAAGGGTGTAATTAATGTCACGTAGCCCAATCAATCTGACTCCATGTTAGCAACAGAAAACAGGTAGTTCCTGCTTTGCGGACAATGAAGGAAAAGAGGCCAAGCTTATGAGAAATCCCTGGTAACCAATAGCTTACCTATAAATGCAGAAATAGTCCCAATTTGTTCAGGAGTAAATTGGGAACTAAAAACCAGTCCCAAATAGCTAAAATGAAAGCCAATGCACATGGATCTGCAATTTTTCTCTCTAGTTATTGGAGAGAGAAAAAAATGTGGAGCTACAAGCAGTAGCCACACCTCAAAGGAAATTTTGGAAAAGCTTATTTTGCCTCTTTATAAAAACACCCATCTAGTCCAACTCTGCTTTGCAATGTGACTGATCAGATGATAAAAGGAAGTGCAAAATGGGAAGGCAAAGAGTTCTTAATGGTTTCTCAACCTAGAAATCACATCAATTCGTCAGACTAATAACCTTTTATCGCCACCATGTTTTTTCCCTAACCCCCATCTCCTCCAACTTGAAAGGCGTCCTTGCACCAACAAATTCCTTAAATCACATATGTACTGGTGAAGATATCCTTCTTTTTGCCTGTCCTGAATCTCCTGTCAACAGATTCATTGGACAATTTCAGGTTCTAACATTAAAGGCAAAAGAAGAAAAATATCTCCATGTATTTTATACATCTCTCCTTTATATTTATTCCCTTGACCGCCTATCCTAAGATCTGACATCATAATTACGGGATTTGTTATTCTGTTTCCCCTTTGGCAACCAATCATGGCAACCAGGACAATTCAATGAAGCACAGCGTAATGGAATAAGTTAAGCTCCCTGGGTTGTTTCAAAGGAGGCTTCAACATGAGGAACTTTTTGTTTTGATTGCTAAAGGCTTAGGGAGCACCATCGCATACATCTTTCTAGAGAATCTAAAATACAGAGGTAACGTGGCTAACAGGTTAAGTCCAAAATAAGCAGAAGACCTGCCCAGAAGAATGCCAGGAGTGTTACCCTTTCTTGATTTGTTGTTAACAAATCAATTATTTGGCATAAAAGTGTAATAAATAAAATAAATACCAAAGCACAGAACGAGAAATACAAGATGCTAAATGGTGCGAATACATGTGTATGTAAATATGCTCATTTATTTATCTGATTTGTTGCATAGCCAGCCAGAAGATGGTAATAACAATAACAATAATAATAATAATAATGATGATGATGATGGTGGTGATGATGTGACTCATCTCCCCAAGGTTACTCTGGATGGCTTATAATTTATAAAAACAAGTGAAAAATAAAAAAATATTAACAGATTAAAATGACAGACATTAAAATATTACAGGTAGTCGTCAACACAACCACAATTTAGCAGAACATTTCTGTTGCTAAGCAAGACAGGTGTCAAGTGAGTTTTGCCCCATTTTACGTTTACCACACTTGTTAAGTAAACTAGTTGTTAATTAACATGGCTATTAAGTGGGGATAGCTTGATCCTGGAATACTCCATCCGTCATAAATATGAGCCAGTTGTCAACCGTCTAAATTTTAATCATGTGACCATGGATGCTGTAATGGTTGTAAGAGTAAAAATTGATCATAAGACACTTTTTTCAATGCTGTTGTAACTGAACGGTTGTTAGGTTGAGGACTACCTATATTAAAAGCTATACTAAAACTACATCTAAAAAAATCAAGAGTTGGATGGGATGGGATCTTCTTACCCCATTAGCTCCAATGGTGAGAGCCCCCCTCCCAGAGTCTTAGCCAAAGTGGCAAAGCCAGGCTTTAATACTCTCCCGGAGTGCCAAAAGGAAGGGGGCAGTTCTCACCTCCACTGCAGAAAAGGCTCTTCTCCTTGATCCCACCTGCTTTAATTTCCTTAGCAGACAGGATCCATAGCGGGCCTCTTCTGCTGGCACAAGTGGGGTGGGCTTGTCCCATCAGAGAGAGATGGTTCCTCAGATACCCTGGACCCATGCCATGTAGGGCTTTAAAGGTAACAACCAACCCTTGAATTGGATCAGGAAGCAAACTGACAACCAATGCAGCGTGCTCAGTAATGGTGTTATATGTGCAGTCCTAGGAGCTCTCAGGACTGTATGCGCTGCTGGATTCTGCACCAGCTGCGGCTTCTGAATACATTTCAAGGGTAGCTCCATGCAGAGCATGTTCCATTAATCCAGTCAAGATAGGACTACGGCATGAGTGACCATGCACTGGGGCTCGGGATCCAGAAAATGGCACAACTGGTACACCACAAGATCCTCTTAGCCACATCTGCCACCTGCCCTTTGTGCAGGAGTTGTGGATTCACAAATATGATATAGAACAAGAACTCTTAAAAACAGGACTATGGTGCTCAAACAAAAATAGACAATTTATGGCTCCCACATTTCCACTGAAGTTTGTAACACATCCAATAAGTTTCTTATAAAGTTTTCAGATTGCTCCATGTATGAATGTTCTTTCAAAAGGAAAACCAGGACGTAGGAAAGGCTCTGTATAGAAAAAGGTCAAGGTTTGCATCTCCAGGAAAAACGCTCTGCATCTCCAATCAATTTTGCTATATGATCTAGAGACATGTACATGCTACAACTTTAAGTGACAACATTCTGCTCACAAATGTTAGCTCCAAAGGGAGGGAAGAAGCAAGTGCTCCTGTTTGCTCCTTATAAAATATTACAAGCATCCCTTGCCAAAAGGAAATTGCATCTTCTGGTAGTACTTGCCCTAAGGCATGGCTTGGGAATGGAGGCAGCTGTAAACCTAAGTCAAGCAGATTCTGTTTATTCAATGCAGAAAGCATTTTGGGACATCCAATTCCTTTGGGATATTCATCTCTGGAAGGCCAGTGTCATTTCCATAAAAATTTGGGACTGCAGGACTAATCTGTATAATTGAAAGTGATGCACAATCAACAGCAGGCCCAAAAATAAATAAGGAGAGAAAAACACCACAATTTTTACTAATTTGTGGATAGGGATAGGGAAAGACTATGTCTTCTCCTGTGCTATATTGGGAGAGCTATCTCATATTTTACTAATTTGCTCTTTTGGTCTGATCAGCTTATTAGAGAAATTTGGACAGGAGAGATATAATTGCAGACTTGACAGCCATTTAGGCAATCTAAAGTTTAATCCTGAGAATCTCCCATTTATCAGATGGTGACCCTGGAGTGCCACTGCAAATCAGAGTATACAGGGTTGAATGCATACATAATTTGACTGGAATCCAGCAATTTGTTAGGTAAGTTATACAAGTTTTAGAAAAATTAATTAAATTGTTTCATTTGGGCACCTTCCACATGTGTGAATTTACTGAAATTCCTGAGAAGTGTGATGATGGGCCACATATCTGGAAGGGAATCAGGTGAGGGATGGCTGAATAATAAGATACCACATAGTAACAGTGGATTACCTCAGAACCTGCTCTAGCAGTTCCTTTTGTAGGACGAAGGATTATAAAGTATGATGCAATCCTCCCAATCAAATAGGGATCACTGGAAGAGGCTTACATAGAAAAGTTTGCTCAGTGAAAAAGGATGTTCCATCACAAGATGGAAGAGAAGGAAGGCCCATTGACACAAAGCAACTATTTACAGATTTGGATAGACTTCCAAATGCCATAATATCACATTTCAATTTTCAATTTTCAATTTTATTAGATTTGTACCCCGCCTCTCTTCACCCCGAAGGGGTGAATCAGACCATCCCACACATTCAGGCAGGAAAGGCATGCT
>JANHGC010001567.1:91545-102740 GCA_027560395.1 Boaedon fuliginosus
TGCTAGTCAGCCACAGAATGGACAATTCAGTTTTTGCTTTGGATCACTATAAACAGGAAGAATGGAAGCTTTTTCTGTGTCTGTCATGATATGAGATGTTCTTTCAGGCATCTTCAGAAATGTGTGTGAATGGACACTAAGATCCAAAGGCAATTCACATATCAATAGCCAAATTCAGATGCAAAGTGGTCTTGATGATAAAGAAGGTCTGCATCAAGATGAGGATCTCAAAATGACCATTCCTCCAGACTATAAGCACCACTCTTTTGGTAAAACTATCAGCAGGATGTGAGAGTAATGCCCCCTCATCCAAAGTTCATAACCCAATCCCACAAAATTCTAATGTTTGGCAAGTCTGACAGGGTAGGAAGTGGCTTTGATTTCACATGCTTGCTCTCGAACAGCAATAGTGACCTCATGTGGCCAGCATACTGTATGTAATTTTATATTAAGATTTTCAATACCAGTTGCCCCTCAAAGTTGAATCGTGTTACCTGGGTCATCTTGTGTATAACAGTTATTCAATTCTGCCAAAAGCTGGTTGAAATCATCTTGGTGAGCAATCCAGTTGTCCTGAACCCAACACACAAACCGAATAATTACAATCTAAACTGATCAGGAATGAGGGAAAGATGAAAAAAGGGCAACAATGAAATAATTAAAAACTGTAAATTATTAGCATGACCATTGTTGCCTCTTCCATGTTCTAACTGTAGCACTTCCATTTCAACATTGATTTAATGTGTGAACTGAACATTTTGCATTAAAATTATCAACATTCTAAATCATTATAAGCAGCCAACTAATTCAGTCCCATATGAAAATATTTCAAACCAAACAAAAATGCATTGTAGTTACTTTTTGGGTCTTTCCAAATCAAATTAACTTTACATCCGCTAAGTTTATAGACTTAATTCTATTTTTGTAAAACCTAATACAAATCCTGATTTATATAAATGCATGCGTGTAAACACTTGAGCTACGAGTCTGTGTAGCCTCAATTCTAATACCCCCACTTACCTCCTGGCTCACAGATGCTCCCAATCCCAATGTGTTGTTCTTCACCTGAACCTTAATATGCTCTGTGCTGCCTTGTTCTTGAGCCCCAAGCCCCTAGTGGAAACAATCGACAAACAGATCTGTCTTAGAGAACTTCATCTTTTTAGTGTGCAGAAGGATGTCAATTTTTCATTTTGTTGTCTTTTTTTCAATCCAATTATTCTCAACATGTTGAAATAATTACAAAACAAAACCCACAGAGACTCCAACAACTAGCAACCAGAAATCAACCATTCATACTTGCTCCTTTTTACAAGATGGAAGCTTTCTCTTACTAATCTGAAAACTGTTGAGGTATAACTTCTCAATGATTCTTGATTCTTAGGCAACAAATGGGTCTAGAAGGTGCTTCTACTTGCATCAGCTTTGCACTCAAAAGGCAGTATAAATATAAGAATTTAACTGGAACAACTTTCCTGTAATGAAAGTCGAAGTTGAGGCACATCTTCAAGATTTAACAATTGGATTCAGGAGTTGCTTCAGGAAATTTATCCAGAGTCCTTATGCCAATGGAAATCAGTCTGCATTAAACTTCAGATTTTATTTAAAAAGTAATTTGTTCCAGATTAAAGGGGATCCTTGTTAGGAAGGCCAAGGTGGCATATGATCCCCATTTAATTTCTTATTCTGACAAACATTTTATTATCTAATTAAGCTTGAAAATGCTAAAGAACACCAACTATTTTCAATCATACAAATTTACCTTGCCTTTTGACCATCCCATTTTTTCCAACATCTTCTGACCAAATTTTGATTCATCTTTACTCCAAGCACTGTTCCGGGGATCCACAGACCATTTCAGTTTGCGACGTGCTACAAGAGAAAATGAAGTGAAATCTAATTATATTTTCAAAACTGAAATAGGAAGCCTTTCCTCTTCACATTTAGTGCTTCTCCTAACCAAAGTACTTTTTCTGTAAAGACTTTTAAAGAACATTTTAGGGAATGAGTACACAAGGCACTGGGAATCTCAACAGGATGCACTCAATTCTGTGAAGAGAGACAGATTAGGAAAAGGCTCTAAAGATGAGCGAAAACAGACTGACCAAACCAATACATATGTTTCCTAATATAAAGGATATTATAAACTCTTCCCAGAATACCCTATATTCAATTATAAGAGAGATGAATAAATTAAATAACTCTCAAATTCCATGCTTACAAATTACACATACATTTTTCATCATAAATTATTTTAAAAATACTTATTTTCATGTTTGGATTATGTCCAGAGAAGAAAGTTTATTAACAAAGAAATAAAAGGAAAGTAAGCAATACATCATTTAGACTTATTAAGAAATAGTCAATATTCTATGATACTAGGCAGGATGATTGACAAACAATTTTAAGCCTTTTACTGACAAATGCTTAATGTAACTATTATCGTATTCAAGTCTGTCACTTTGTAAATCTCTATAATTCACATACATTCATGCCGCCTCGAATTCCCCTTTTGGGTGAAAAGAGGCGGGATACAAATCGAATTAATAATAATAATAATAATAATAATAATAATAATAATAATTTGCAGCATTCCCTAAATCTGTTCAAAGAAAGAAAAAAATGACTGATGAACAAGGGACAGGAAATAGGAACTGCCTGTGATAAATAGTAATATTATAGTTCTAATCTCAAACATTCAAATTTAATTCAGTATTAACTAACTTAGCATCTTTATTTATTAAATTTATATGCTGCCTATCTTGTTATTGGGATGATGTTGGGTATTTTGCAAAATATAAAAAGATAATTTGGAAACAATTAAAATTAACAAGGTTTGAATAGAAACTAAAAATCAGGAGGATGAATGGCATAGCGGTGAGATGTTCTTTGTACCGCATCAGCCACTCCCAATTTAGTAGGGCTCCAGGCCAGCTGGAAGTGCCTAAGATCCTTCTGAAAGGCCAAAAGATTGGGGTGGATCTTATTTCTGGCAGCAGAAATTTCCAAAGTGTGGGGGCCACAGCAGAAAAACCTCCTGGATGCCACCAGCCAAAATTTCTTGGTAGATGAGGTCTGTAGCAAGCCTCTTGCTGGAGTGAGTGAGATGACTACTCAGATACCTTGTTTGATTCCAGATATTGCACTGACTAATATCGCAGCGCTGTCCACTTGTTTGCAGATAAATCTGACAACAGCATTTAATCTGAGCTTTTCCCTGTCCCCTCTGTTCTTTAATCCTCTCCAGGCACTTCCTATGGCTTCTCAAACTCAGCCTTTTAAAACGTTTGTTGGGTACTTAGAAGCAAGTTAAAGTGGTAAAGCCTCCCGCACCCCCATCTCAATATTGCTTCTAACTCCTCTGATACCATTTGGGGGCAGCATAAGCACTTGAAATGGCTTTAAAAACGATTCACTTAAACGCACAGCACAGAAATCTACATTACGTTCTGCGGCTATGAAAATTGAACGGTCATTAAATGAAGCAAAGATGCAAATAACTGTCACCTAGTCGTCATCCGGGCAGAAACACTGCTTTAGATCTTCACAGAAGATAGAACAGGGTTGAAAGCGACCTTGGAGATCTTCTAGTCTAACCCAACCCTCCTCCCCACCTCCCCCGTTCGAGCAATCTTCAACTAGAACCAAACGAAGATTTTGAGGCTGAATGTTTTTGAAACCTAGAGGAAGGGGGGGAGGGAATATGAAGCAGCTGCTACTCCCATGCTTCGCTTATGGGCATCATATATCTATCTAATCATCCCATACTGGATGGAAGATCCTGGCTGGATAGAGGTTTAAATCTCACTTTATCATAGCTCCTCTATCCAAATCATAGACATCTCATAATGGTCATTGGAGTATACGAAGCGCGGGAGGGGATTTCCCCCATACCTCGCGCTATTTTCTACCGGCTCCGTTTCAACCGGCTTCATACTTACGTTCCGCCAGCATCGCCATCTTGCGGGAGGGGAAAAGGACCTTTCACTCCTTCGGGCGCACAACGACATCCGCGACTGCCGCTTTATAGGCGTCCAACCTAAATGCCCGATAAAAGGAGGTAAAAGAAAGAAAAAACGAGGGTATTTTTCGTATATAGATAATTAGGTAAATCCGAAGGAGCGAGTGTTTTTTTCCCTTCTTTGATTAGGCTGTAGAACAGATGATCTCAACCCAAGGCTACATTAAGATCTCTAATTCTGTAAGCGCTGGAGTTCCTTGCGGTGTTTTAACTTTTGGGGCGGGAAAGCAATTATTTAGTAGCGCGCAACTCTTTTTTTTATCCCGTTGTTGAAATACACGTAAAGACAAGTCCGCTATTTATGCATTTAAAGTCCAAAGCCAAAGCAAGAGAAGTTTTATTTATTTATTTATTATTTATTTATTGGATTTATACCCCGCCTCTCTTCACCCGAAAGGGGAACTCGAGGCGGCAATTTCAATCACGACCGTTTGTACATCTGCAATCCTTGAAATACCAATGCTTTCATAAAGTGTAATGAAAACGAAATATTAAAATGGTGCAATAAGCAACTAGCACAAATAAACTAGTCATGACAATTTTTTTTTTGGTGACTTCAAGTCGATAACTCCTGTCAACTGCCTGGACAAGCCACTTTTTGGGACAAGATTTCAAAAAGCGGATTGCCATTGAGAGAGAGTGACTAGTTTAAGTTCACCCAGTTGAATCTGTACCCAAAGCGGGACTAGAATTCGTAGTTTTCTTGTCCCAGCACTGCATCAACCTGGTTCTATTAATGAAAATTATAGCTTAATAAATACGATATTGGGGCTTTTTAAAAGCATTGATTACCAAAAAGCTGGTAAAGTGGGAGTCACATTCACCCATGGAAAAAGAATCCAGTGGGTGAGGCAGAAGGCAAGGACAGGCAGAGGAGTGCCATTCACCTTCTGGGCAGGCTGCCATGAAACTAGGCCAGAGCCTGCAGACTACTACAGGTAGTCTTTGAGTTATGACTACAATTGAGTCCAAAATTTCTGTTCCTAAGTGAGACATTTGTTAAATGAGTGCCCCATTTTACAACATTTTTGCCATAATTGTTAAGTGAATCACTGCAGTTGTTAAGTCAGTTACAAAGATGTTAAGTGAATCTGGCTTATCCATTGACTTTGCTTGTCAGAAGGTCGCAAAAGGGGATCACATAACCTGGGACATTGCAATGGTCATACTATCAGGTGCCATCTGAATTTTGATCACGTGACCATGGGATACTGCAGTGGTTGTGAGTGTGAAAATGGTCATATGTCACTTTTTTCAGTGCTGTTGTAACTTTAAATGGTCACTAAAGGAACTGTTGTAAGTTGAGGTCTACCTGTATTAGGAGTTGCTTTTAGCAGCTATAACTGATTGCAAAATTCCACATGATTCCGAGCAAAGCACTACAGCAGAGTTTCTCAACCTTGGCAACTTTAAGATGAATGAACAACAGCTCCCAGAATTTCTCAGCTAGGGAACTGTTCTAGAGTTTTTGACTGTATTTGCAGCTTAGATGTGGTGCCCCTCTTGTCAGAAGTCAAAGACTAAAAAGCCTCTAGTCAGCTGGTGTGATTTGTCCAAATGACAGAGTGAAGGGGAAGTCCATTCAACTACTAACACATGGCACTTAAAAAAAATCCACAACATCCCGAAACCCCAAACCACAGTTTACCTACAAAATAGCCATAGACATGTGAGATTCCAGGTCTTTCTTAACCAAAAATCAGTCAGGTAGATTTTTGCCTCCCAGTAGTGTTTCTGCTATCCAGATGCGCCCCACCCTTTTTATTAAATTAGATGCTTCTCTTTTATGTTTGGAGGGTTTCTTCTCTAAGGAGAAGACACCTAGTACATCTCTAGCCTTTTCCTTATCTCTAAAGTAGGATGTAAATAGATTTTAGAATAATTAGAAATAACCATAGATATATACATGTTAAAGCAACAATTTAGCTTGAAAATATATGTGCAGTTAGAGACATCTTCGGCCATAATATTCCATAAGAAAAGAGAGGAAAAAAAGTACTTACTACAAGACACATAAAAAGTCAAGCCGCTGTCATTTCAGGAGGTGAAGAGAAGAAGCAGTGGGCATTTGTTAATGTAAATTCTGCGTGCAGAGCTGGTCTGGGAAAAATAAAATGAACTGATAATGTTAGATTTGATATATGGTTTTAGTAAATAAAAATCCAAAAGAATTGCTTTTGTACTGTGTCTTTCACCAAATCCTATGAATCTCCTGGAAATCCTTGTTACGCTAGAGATGGAGGAGAGGACAGGATGAGATGGGAAATCTTTGTGAATTTCATGCAATGCTCCATGTAAGGATTTGCTTCTCTTTTTTATCAGTTAGACAATTGTTAAATAAGATACATTTAATAAGGCTCACTAATAAAGGCTATCACCATTATATTTTCTGCTTTTACATCAAATGGTTAAGATAAGTAATGTTTCTTATTTATCTTCTCAATACACATAATGGGGAAGGAATAAGGAAGAGATGAAATTAAGAATAAAAAGAAAAATGTAGTAGTAATGGTCAATATATGTTTTTGTTTGTTTCTGTTTGTGTGTTTTTAAATAATAAAAATTTATTTCTAAGAGAAGTAAGCATTCTGAAATAAACAGATCATATACAAAAAAAAAACAATAAAAAGAAAAATGTGAGAGTACCTCAGCCAGTAAAAGTTAATAGTAATTTATCATAGCTCTCAGTAACAGTTCCATGCTTGCATTTGAATAAATAAACCATATAAATCTTTCACGTGTTTTATTCTCAGTCTCAGAACGTTTGCCCTTTCCATTCAGTCAAGACTGCAATTAAATATAGAAATTTCTAGCGTGAACAACCATTTCTTCACATTAAAGACGGGGTGGGGTGGGGTAACAAAAGAGACTGCTCTGTTTCAAACTATTCTAGTATGGATTTTGGAATAAAATATTTTGAAACTCAACTTGTATTTTGTTGCCATATGGAGAGAAAGTATCAAGTCAGAGCCATTACTTGGGGAATGAGCTATGAATGCTTCCAGATGAAGCTTTTTATTGTACAATTGTCGTGCTTCATATGAAGAACTTTATGGGGCTCTTCAGACAAAATTGTTTTCCATTTATTTTCCCACGGTTTTCTCCATCTTTTTATTTTATAACAACAGAAAAAGAAAAACCCATTATGGAGAAAAATGCTGAATCAGTGCTCCATGTCTTTTGAGTGGTAATTCACCCACCCATTTGGCCCCTATTGTTACATATACCTTTGTCCAAAGTTACAGACCTTCTTATAAGACAATAATAATCATAGTTTTAATTTCATTTTACACAAGAAGGGTCTGCAGTGTTTTTATTCAGGTTTTCAGTCTGCCAACCATCAGAGTAGACAATTCCATCTTTCTTCCCAATTGTTTTTCAGTATAACAACCAACTATCCGATAACATTCTTTGTGCAGTTAGCACATGATAATTTTGGCCACATACCTGTCATACTGCTTTCCTGGGGCTCATGTTCTGGATGTAACTGGCTCCCAAGACTCTTGAAACCAGATGAAAAATATCTTTTTATATTGAACAGTGTAAAAACAAATGACATATCTGGACACATCTTGAAGACATTGCAAGAGGCACTGAAACACTGGAGAGAAGATAAAGAAGTTGGGGCATAGGTAATATTTTCTTCACTTACTTCCAGTTTGATGTGGTTCACAAAGAAAAGAAAAATACTGGAAGAAATCAACTGGCTACACAAATGGCTTCAAATGGTAGACGGTTTGTAATCTTCAATAATGGGATGTGTTTCCATGATGAAAGAACACACTTGCAAGATATGGGGTGTAAGAACTGAGAAGAATGTATTTGAATGGCACCTTGTAAATCTGATCCAGAGGAGTTTAAACTGAACCTTGGGAAGAGAAAAAAAGAGATCCAAGAAATACTGAATGCCAAGTATTAAGACTGGCATTGGGACTGATACACAGGATGTGGAGGCACACAACAATGAGCTTATAAAAACAGGAAGAAATCAGTCATGTTATATGACCATAAGTTTTTAGTGTCTCTATACGAGTACATCTAACAAACTAGTTGAATTAGAAGTCTAAATACAGAAAGGCTTATATCATATGGTAGTATAACAAAAACCTGGGGAGAAGAGAAATACAGTAGAACGCTACAGTAGAACGCTTCTGACCACGACCAAATCAGGTTCCAACCAAAAAATTCACATTCTTTTTCGTGGCCGATTTCCCCTTCTGCCCCCATTTTTTTTAAGCCCAATTTCCAAAATTAGGTTCCGGTCACAACCAAATTGGGTTGCGACCAAAGTTATGGAATGAATTATAGTTGTGACCAGAGATTCTATTGTACGTGAATGGAATGCAAAGATTGAAGGATACAACTGATTGAAAAGGTATATGCTAAACAAAAGAGGTGGAGTGGCATGAAAGGCAAAGGAAATGCATGTGTACAGAACCAAGAATTTGAGCATGAGAATCCAGTCAAAAGTATTTACGTAAAAATGCAAATAATACAAGTAAGAAAAAGCAATCATAATATTATTGTGGGAGATGTGCTGTAAACTGCCAAGCTAAGCAGAAGATCTGAGTAATGCTCCTGGACCAAATTACGAAGTTTTCAGAAAGGAGAGATAATAATAATGGGAAACTTCAATTACCTGGATGCCTGTTGAAAAAGCAGCTCAACCAACACTGCAACTCCCCCAAATTAAAAGAAGAAACGGGGGCATGTTAGGAAACTATTATGATTGCGATAGGGATCATCTGACTGAACTAAGAGTTAAACATATAGAAAATAGTAGATATGTGCCACCAAAGAAATGTATTAGCAAGTAGCTATTATCTGCACAAAGAAATTCAGAAAAGCTGAAATGAATTTATACTCTAGGGATGCTAAAAGCAACAAAAGGGCATTTGGATTATGTAGCCCCAGTGCTTGGAGAAGACAGTAGGATGATGACAGGAAAAGTCTCTCATCTTACTGCCTTCTTGTCCTTTGGTCTTGTCCATAGTTCAGCTGGACATAAGCAGAAGTACTAACACAAGAAGGGAGTGGCAACTTAAGGAAAGAGATTTTTAGGGAGCATTTGGTTGCCATGAAAAAGACTCCTAAATCACATAAATTACATCAATGGGACATGAAGAAAATTGAAGAACTCATTGGACTCTTTTCTGTATTGTTGAGACATGGAAAATAGAGAGTAGTGCCAGGGCAAATATTTTTCTCTATCTTCAAAAAGGTAGGAGAAAGAAACAGATAACAATGGTCAGCTTGACCATTTGGCAAAATTTGAGCAAATTTCTTAAGCAACTAGTTCATGAGCATCTAGAAAAGAATATATTGTTCAGCCGAAGCCAGCATGGGTTTTATCAAAAAGAAGTTATGTCTAATTAACCTGTTCTTTTTTTCTGATGGTACATTTAAATTGACCTTGGAAATACAAAGGACATAATACTATAATTTCAACTGACACCTTTCCTGTGAAATCTTAATAATGTTTGAGGATGCTACAGAAAATAATTCCTGCACTGGGCAATGGATTGAAGCAGATAAATTCCATGATTTCTGACAACATGTACTGTACATTCTGTGATTTGCCACCTTAAAATTGTAGATGCTAATGAATGAATGAAGGGGAATGAATTTTTAATTGCCTGCCAAGTCACTATTTGACACTCCCTAGGTAAATATATGTAACTTGGCCAATTTAGAACACTAGTGGAAAAAAATTGCCCAATTGTGAAACAGTCCCACTCCCACGAGAAAACATTTGACCAAAGTACTACTCAGGTACCCATCATGATACCCCATGTTTTGAATATAAACAAATGACAATAGCTTTTTACTCTCCAGGACATGGCTTTGATATTGTTCACTAATTACGTCATTCAAGTAGCCACCTAATTCTATTCCATCTCAGCCAGAGTCCAGCCTTAGAGTCAATATGTCATGTACTCTTTACCCTAAAACGTACAACTTTGAGATGCACAATGTTTCTATTTTCAATTTCTACCTAGCAGGTTTTATTTGTTTGTTTTGTTCATTAGGCCACTGAGAATTGCAATGGGTATTTACAGTAGCATGATGATACATCATTAGGGGATAACTCAAAGATTTTGAGGGGGTTTTGTGTATTTTTTCAGAGTTTTTTTTAAAGTCAAAATAGGTGCAGCTTTCCACATTTGAATGAAAAAATATTCAAAATTACATTTGTGAAAATTAATGACTTCAGTAATCTCCTTCCCATTCACTTTCAAGCAGTGTAATTTAGAGGTATAACATTTAGGCTTCAGCAGTGCAACCTGGGATTATTAAATATGGGTGTGCGGGATGTATATTATTTTTCAGGGAAAGAACTTGAGTTATCAGTATATTTGTGAACTTAATTCTAAATTTAATGCAAAATAGCCAAGGCACTTTTTTTGCAATCTTTTCTCAGTATTACACTACTCTCCATTTTGGTCCCTAATCTGTATTCCCTAGATTAGAAATTCTATAATCTTTCTTGAACCACTTTGTTCCTGTCTCTTCCAGAGACCCAACTTGCTTTATATATAAAGGGAGAAAACTTCCCTTTTTGGAAAAGTAACTCCTGAATTTAAATACCTGGTTCCATTCGTGATGTAGCTTATCACCCAATTGCCTTTTTCAATTTCTGATGTCTTAAAAATAGCAACATTGATTTAAAAAGGGTTGATTAAATAGGGAATTGAGAACAATTTTTTAACAGAGGTGATCAATGACTCTTTATAACATGCGTTTCCTCTTGCTTAACAGAGCCTGCAGTAAGACTTGTAGTAAAGAAACACTTTTCTTGAATAGGTGTATTTAAACAATTAGAGGCTTTCTATAATATTAAAAATAACTAAAGAGGTAGTCACTTCATAACATTAGGTGCATCTGAATGAACTGATTTTCTGAATCCATTTCAATGAAGCTTTTGGACTGGGATCTTCTCTTTTAAAACCATTAGCCACTGTATTCTTTTGGATTGTCTGGTAGGATTTGGCCAAGAGCAATGGTGGCAAACTTTTTGGGGGTTTGCCCCTGCACCCCCCTCTGTCCACACATAGGCACAACCCCCTGTCCACGCATGCGTGAGCCACAACACAGCTGTTCCCACTGCTCAGGTGTGCTTTAAAATGCGGTAAAATGGATGGGGGTCAGGCGGACATGCACGGAGGGGCAGGGG
>JANHGC010001567.1:129626-146297 GCA_027560395.1 Boaedon fuliginosus
GCGCATGTGGGAAGGTGAGGAGGGGCAGGGCAGGCAGGGGTGAGCTGTTTAGCTCAGCTGAGGTGCAGCAGAGCTCTTCAGTGCCATCAGCTGATCTTAAAACCAATTAATTTTCTGCAAGAGAGCTGAGATGGGGCAGGTGGGAGGGGACAGCTGGGGTGATATTTACCGGTTCAGTGAACTCTGGTGCGAATCGGCTGAATATCACCAGTAGCTGGAAGCAATTTGTCTGAAATGGTATAGGTTCTCCTGCTCGAGCAGGGGGTAGGACTAGAAGCCCTCCAAGATCCTTTCCAATTCTATTATTCTCTGATTTATCTACCATAAATTGATATCCCTTGTCTTTTGTTTACTTTATTATAAAAATATTCAACTTAGGTTATTTAACATTGTCCTCACAGTTATTAGTGTTTAGTAGAATCTCTTTCAGACTAAACACATATTTACTTCCTTAGCATATTACAGTTACAAAAGAAATCCTATTTATTTAGTCTTAAAGGAACAAAACATGTTTTAGCCAACTACTGAATAACAAGAACTAAGGAAGAAGAACAGACAAATCTTTTTATAGGCAACATGTTCCATAGTATACTTGTATATTAACATTAGGAGAGATGTATGGAATGCATCTATCACACAGTGGCAGAATGTTAACCATTGGACTTTAACTATGATATTCAAATGCTAACTTATATAGGCTTGTCTGAAAATACACTAATTGCCCAAAATCAGAGGAAAGAAGACTAATGCAATTAATGAGAAGACACTGACATTAGAAATAACATATAAATATATAAAGAGTTCAAAAATATAAATGAGGATATCTATCTGTCTATCTATCTATCTATCTATCTATCTATCTATCTATCTATCTATCTATCTATCTATCTACCATCTATCATCTATCTATGCTCTATCATTGACACACACTGCATTAAAGAATTACTGCCATAACCGTGGCTATTGCTATGTGAATAGGGAGATTTGCCTTTGCTTTACTTTTTTCATCTTGCTCTTGTGCTTAGGCAAAATGAAGCAAAGGAATTGAAAACCTGCGAGGATAGTTCAGGAAGAGCTAAAATTCAGGACAAACTGAGTTACACCTCACACCAGATAAGTCTGTAAGTGATTTCTATACCAAAATATAGTACTATTAACAGTTTATCATGGCTATCTCCATGGAATTATTCAACCAAGGAAAAGTATGGATTAGCATAATAATGAGTTAATGTTATGCTCTTCCTCTGTATGAATTATTATTTCCATGTTTCCTTGAGAAAAGAGAATTATGTCAATGTATATCTATAATTAAAATACTACAATTTATGTGTAAAATTTGCTGAATGCTCCTATTTTCAAATGAATTCTGTAAACATCAGAAAACAGATAATATGGAAGCATTCAGTATATAAATATATTTATTTCTGAGGGATGTTTTTCTTAAGTGTCTCATGTTTGATTTTAAACATCTTTCATTATGATAATTGCATTTTGTAATTCTGCTTATTTGAGTTTTATAATTTTGTCCTTTAAAGTAATATTTAATCTGGTAAACTGCCTACAGCCTTTTTTAGGAAGGAAAGAAGGAAGATTTTCAAATGTACAAGTTCATGTTGATCATCAAAATAGTTACTTCTGAACATTCATAAACAGATCTGGATCCTGTATCTTTATCATTGAATAGAGATGATTTTAAGCTTTTGAACAGTGTATTCCAGTTGCCACCAATGGGAAAAAATGTTATGACCAGGAAAAACTCAAAAATACCACTTAGTATCACTGAGGAAAGGGACAAAATTCAACATTTGTGAGGAGTTGGGGCACAGAGGGGAGAAGAGAGAATAAAATGCAAGAGCCAGTTTTCATTTACAATTTGTAGAAGAGCTATATTAGTTAATGGTGGCAAAAATCAGAAAGGGCATCATTTTGATTAACGGATGTTATTCATGAGCTGCAACTCATTCTGATTTTTGGATCATAGACACAATTGATAATACAACAATGCTGAAATTTGGCAGGCTATCTAGAGGGAGACTACAAAAAAAGTTGGGATTATTGTAGCCCAATATAGAATCCTTCTATGTTTGTTTGTAAATGGTAAATGACTCATGAAGAAAACCCCCAAAGGAAACTACTAGGGTTCAAAAGGAACTTTAGGATCTGAATAATCCTTCAGTTCCTATTACTATCCTGTTAATGCCACCTCTACTGAGTGTCTCACTTTCTCTTTTCCCTATTATATGAGATAATTACTTTTTTCCTGCCCTCCTTTATAGTATATAATGATCCTGTGGAGTGATCATTTGAATGTCATGCCAATTTTTACAGTAGATACTATACACTCTCTCTGGTTTGCTTCTCAGCAATTAGGAAATGGATTTCTGTTTACTAAAAAGGAATATTAAATGTGCAGGAAAAGAAATTCAGAAGTGAATTTCCTACTTATTCACTGTATGTTCTATACAGGTTGTAAATCAAGCAGACAGTTTATGATCAGAAATCTTGCAATCCCGCTTTCTGCCTCCAAGTTCAGTATCTATATTTGATCATGCAGACAGCTACAGCTTTTGTGTATTAAAGATTTCTCTTATATATCTTTAGTTCAAAAATAAAGAAAATCCATTCAACGTCATTGAACAGTGATCTTCCTTTTAATTTTACATTAGACAAGCAGAATTGCATCCTGTGTCATTTTTTTTAAATCAAGTATTACAAATAATTGTTCCTTTATATCAGTGGAAGTAAGCAAAGAAAGTTCTATAATTAGGAATGAATTGGAAGCCTGGTAAATTGCAATTAGAACATTCTAGAATTAGATCAAAGTACTTCAGGACCAAATCATGCTGTATGTTAAAGAAGTATCTATTCTTTTTGAGTATTTTTACAAAGATTGGTGGCTGATAACAACTAGTAAAATTAATTAAAACATTTCAATAATGTTTCATTTCCTTCCTCCCTTCCTCCCTCCCTCCCTCCCTTTCACAGGATCCTTACTAGTCATTTATAGTGTCTTCCATATCCAGACATGTTGTGCCAGTGCATGTAGGACAGGCTTAATATCACAACATCTAGAAGATGCTATGTGCAGTATTACTGGAAAGGAATAGACCATTTTTGTTCATTTAGAAACTCACAATTTGGCTTAATATGAAAAAAATAACCCTACAATTTTCTACTTTGGGGTAAACCCTGCTGAATTCTGTGCATTTATTTGAGTTTATGTGACTAGGATCAAGTAGCATATCAGACTCAATTTAATAATACAGAGAATGCATTCAGTATCCTGCAGTGAAGATATGAAATTAATAATTATTGTAAGAGTGTAAAAATAGTATTCAAAATACTTTGCATCTTTTTTTTAAAGCAAAATAAAGTTATAAGTCTTATTGTACTAAGAGATAGCACCTACTGTTTGGTGTTAGTTATTCCTCAAAACAAACATCAACAATTTTGGCTCAGATTAAGGGCATATTTCTTTTGCAGATTTATTCTATTTTCAGTGATATAACCCTCTTGAAATCATTGTCTAGGCTTCCTCAAAAATCAATCGCATTGATTATCATTTCATTCTACAAATAAGCACCAATGTTATACAGAGTTTTAAAAAAATCAAAGAATTTGGATCTAAGTAAGTCAACATGATAATGACTGAGACAGAGTTTTAGAATTTACCTAGTTTCATAAATTGAGTTCTACTTATCTTCCATTTCTGCCTCAAATTTTATATCTCCCTGTCTAGTATCATATACTTTAATAGAATATGGAAATGATTAAACTGGAACTAAATGTGAAAATATGCATGTCCAATGAAATATAAAGTAGAAAACATCATAAAGATATCTTTGCATGATGAATTTGCCTCATGAATATGTCAGTAGAAAATTGTACATATTGTATGAATACACTATTATAATTTATTTTCATATGTAGGTTGCATTGCCATCTATAAAATCTTCCATATCGAGCATTAATATTGTTACTGAACCTTACTCTAATGTCCATCCTTTTAAAAGTCTATTAGAAGCAGATTCATCTCTTAACAACCCAATGATGGGAAATTTCCTACAATAAGAATTTGGTTTGGCCTCTTCTCATTTATTTTTTTAAAATGACAAAACCATCTGTATTTGGAATAAATTCTACTCCTTTAATATAGATATATGAATTAGCTGGATTATTTATTTTGTTCAGTCTATTTAGATATTATTAATTTACGTATTGTTCAAAAGTCTGTGTATGGCTTTTTTACAAAAATGTAGTATAAACAAATTTTAAAATAAATTATGCATAGGCAGTAAATAATTTTACCTTTTTGGAGCTTATCACCAATTTGGAGCTTCTTACTATGTTATCTAAAACATATGTGCACTCACCACAAAGGACTGTGCATGGACTTTCTTATGGAAGAGACATATATGGAATAATTTCCCCGTGTATAGAAGTTTCATTATGACTTCAGAGTAAAATAAGGAAGAATTTTTATGTCTATGGAGATTCTCAATTGTCCAGGTCATGGTTATCCCAAATGTTCTTTCTTTCAAAAGGCAACTGGACTTTCTTCAATTCCATCATAATTCTTCTACACTGCCACCCTCGGTACATACAAACAATAGGTAATGAGTACTATGATTTGAGTGAGTGTGTAGGGGTGGGGAAGGGGTTGTTTTCTATGTATAAGCATACTGTTGTTTAGAGTTAATATTTTTTTCTCATTAGCTCGCACAAGAAAAGTAGAGGTAAATTGTACTCTCAAGTGTATGTAATGTACTCTCCCTTCCTTCTTCCCAAAGAGATTTTAGTTTGAGATTTGGCACAGCATTGGTTTCTAAACTAAAGCCCCTCTCCAGCTTATTTGAAGATGGCAGCTGGGAAAGAAGTCTGTAATAGAATCTACGGATGTCCCAGCAACTGCGTAAGAATGACAACAAAATGGCCTCTCCTTCATTCTGCAGTTGCCCCATGCTATTTAAACTGATGCGAACTGACAGGAAATAGTATAAGCTTATTACCAAAGTTTTTAAATTGTTCCTTCTATTTTATAATCTCCTAGAGCAGTGCTTCCTCATTTGTGGTTATGGAAAGAGAGACATGGAATCAGTGGCCATTTCAGTGCACATTCTGATGGTAGCTAATAAGAATAAAAAATAGTTTGTTTCCTCTGCAACTCTGTAGCTCATCATCCTTGACTTCTCTAGACTATGTTTTTTTCTAATAGCCATAGCAAGCATCCATAAAGGACCAGCTCATAGAATTTCTGTACTGGTAGCTTTCAACTTTAGTCTAAAACACAAGGTTACAAGTCTGAACCTGAGCTGCAACATTTCAGGAATAGAAACATACATAACTATATTCTCCTCAATATGGAAATGCTCCAACCACAGAAAACACTATCAAGACAGTATTAAGACTTTACCTTAGCTTTCTTTTTGTCATGCTAGTTTTCTTGGTGCAAGGTTTTTTCATAAAGGACTATTAAATCAAGTTAGACCAGAAGACTATTCTCTCAAGAATATTTACATCTAGAAGTGAGTAGATTTTCTTTAGTTTATACCTGCTAAGCACCATTTCATTATTCAGCCTACACCTTAAAATTGCTCAGGCAAGGCCATGCTTTTTAATGGTGTCATTATTTAACAAGAGCAATCAGACAGTAATTTGCATGTTGGAACAAGGATTCCACTAACTCACTTTTAAGCATGAAAATGCACCTGGTTATTACTCATAATATTGATTACGAATGAAGGCAAACATACATGTCCCTGGATAATGTTACAGTATTCAATCTGAGTCAGTCACCGAGAATGGAGGTTTCTACTTCCAAGCTTTCAGAATTGTGCTGGAGCTTGGAAGAACAAACCTCTGGTCCTGCTGACCGACTAAGATTGGATCCTGCAATAATATTGATATACAAGCTCATTTTGTATAACGTGACACTAAGATGGATTGATAACATATTGAAAGTGCAGCCAAGTTATGCAACAGGTACTACAGGTAGAAAAAGTTACAACTATTGTTATAATTAAAACACTGATATTTTGTATGCAATCAGGTACAGTGTGGATCTTCAAAACTGTACTGTTTGAGCCAATGCTTGGTGAACTAGGAGTATTTTCTTTTTATGAAAACATTGAAATAGAGTACCACCATAGACTTAGGGGATTATAAGTAATTATTACATAAATTCTCATAGTATTCAACATTTGGAAATATTCAATTTTAATATTTTGGAAGTCTTGGTTCCTTTTTGGTCCTCCACTAGTGTTCAAATTTAATGTCCAAAAAGTTTTTGCCTGCTGTGTAATTGATGGATGCGATATCCTTGTTGGGATTAAAGAGCAGATACATAAATTCACAATGGTAACTGTCAACCATTGATCAAGAAGCCTAACCCAAACCCATTTGAGATGCGGGGGGGGGGGGAAACCCATGAGCCAGACAAAATAAATGGACATAACCAATTGGACAAAACCTTTTGGTGGGCAAAAAAGGAACACAAACCTATCCTATGTCAGACACAAATGAAATTCTGGAAGAAAATAGAGATTAAAAGACATGATGACTGTATTCATAAATATACAATTTATGTCTAATACTGAGAGTTCCAGTTTTCAAAGTCTATGAGGGTGACATTTTGATAGCATCCAGTTATTAAAATTATGAATTCTTCTTTTCTCCTTATTTATTTCTGCCACAATGAAATCATGACCTTACACTATTGGAAAATTTTAGAGACTTTAAACTGAGCAAATAGATGAAAAGACAGTTTTACCATGGCAACCATGTTTGAACTCTAGTAATCAAGTTCTTGCATAAAAAAATAGGTGCTCTTAAGAGTATCACTGTTTCCATGACTGGATCCTTGTAAGTCAGGGGTGAGCAACCTTTTCAGGCATAAGAGCTACTTGTGACACTCCAACAAGTTGCTTTCTCTGAGGTTGTAAGAATTTGGTCATTGATGCTGTGATGTCATTAAAGGGGTTAACAATTTTGGATCCATTTATGTGTGTTTTTGGGAGGGATGGTTCAAATAGCAAAATAATTATTTAACATTTAAATCATTAATTTCTGTTTGGTAACACTTCCTGAGAGAAACATTGGTCTAATTTGGGGGTTTTTAGGGGTTTTAAGAGCACATCAAACCTCTGCAACAGTTACAGTTACCCATTTTCCCCTTAACTCCCCTCCAACAAAACTGCTCTCACATGTTTTAGGAGGTTCTGAGCAGTATGAGTGGGGTGCTGAGGGTTCCAAGGGTCCCATGGGTCGCCCATCCCTACTAAACAAGGCTTTGAAAATAATCTTAATATAAGGAAATTTGGAAGGCACCATTTTTCTTACCCTTGCTTGCCATGGAAAACCAGAATTCCTTTTCCTTTATTTCAGAATTATTTAATATTTTAAGTCCAATCCTTCTTTTAAGGTGGGTATGGTTATTTTTCTTGCTTTAAAAGGGTGACATTCACTAAAAGATAATGAATGGGCCCATGCGACCAGGGAAATTTTATGTTTAGGCAAAAATGTGAATCTAGGTCTTAATGGACCATATTCAATGTTCTAACCACCATAATACGCCGTGATAAACTATATATTATGTAAATATGATCCTTAGTGATTCCCTGAAAAGAAAATCTTACATACAGAACTATTTCCTGTTAGATGTACAATGGATCAATGTAAAACCATTGATTTTGTTACTGCATACAATTCTAAACGTTTTACATGTCCTTTGCATGGTTAAATGTGATCACATTATTCTTTGGACAGCTAATGCTTCTTTGAATTAAACCTGCAAGAATCAAGAACATCCAATATCTTCCTTTTCCAATATTCAAAGATTAATTATTTCTCCTCATTAATTTCCAGAATAGTGCTATATAAACAATGTTAGCTAGATGGGAGAAATATAATCCAGAAGAAAAGGGAAAAATAAAGATTTGGAAATACTTTTTGTTCTTTTCCTGTTCCCCTCCCGTCTTATTTGTCATTGAATACCGGTATTGTCATAGCTGATTTTAAACAACTATAAACCAAATTAATCCCAGAGATAAGAGTTATTCTGCTGCAACCCTGGACTCTACTTATTTCAACAGACCAAACCACAATTATGCACTGGATTTCTAATGTAAGATCACTGTTCATTGTCTCCATTTGCTTAAAGACACCTCTGAACGTTGACATGAACACTGAATGATGAAAAAGGTAGACCTGCTGATATATCACAGAACACTTTGTCCCTCCCAGTCCTGTTAATTGTACAGTTGCTGGGTTATTCTCAAGGTCTTGGGAGGAACAGTTGCATTTGAATAGCTGAAAATCTCTGATGAGTTTTGATATTTCTTTTGATCTTCCGTTGTTACCACTGCCATCAGTCTTTGCATAACATCATGCAGTTAAATTAACAGTAAGAAGAACATATAACAGTTGCACACACTGGGAAAAGTAACAAATTCCATTTGTGATTTATAGGTTATGCAGTCAGGAAACTCAAAGGCAATCAAATGAACCCATTTGACTCAAGCAGATATAATTTTTTCTGTAGTATACAACTGTTGGCTGTTTCCCTCATTAAATCAAGGCTTTTCCCCCAAAGTATGAGCAAGCATTTCACTGATTTAACAAGAAGATTGCTAGCATTATTATCATACTGTCTAGGACATTGCTCAGGTTTATCAGATGGCAAGAACTGGTGAAAGTTGAGGGTCAATAAAAGGTTGGTTCACACATGCAATTTTATCACAAGGAGTGAAGCAGGGAATGGTCTGTGTATGTGAACATGCTATCAAATATCACAAATTAAATGGTATTTGCTCACCATAAGGCTTTTCACTGAAGCCTGTTCACACAATCAGATGAAAGTCATCAGGTCAATCGGGCTTACATATATATGTGTATGAACCAGCCTCATGACACACATGTGCCTTAACATTGTGCAGAGGAATAAACTATTTTTCAGACCATTTATGAAAGAGATTGTCCTCTATTATTAGCAGAGAACATTTTCTCTTTCAGATTAACTAAACACTCTCACAGCTAGTGATAATATAAAACTAAACTATAAATTGATTAACACATATTTAGCACTTTTTGTCCATCAGCTTCTGAGATGGTTAGCTGGGCCTCACAACATCCCTGTGAGGTAGGTCAAGATAATCACAAATAATTTACAAATATATAAGTTGAAGACACAACAAAACCTATTACGGGGAGATTTCACATTGTTCAAAGACTCTACAACAGAAATAGAAACCACAAGTTTTCAATGAACAGTCTTCATCACAACCCCAACATCACAACTCCAATATCATCACTGGTATCAAACAAAACCTGAAATCTATATATATATATATATCAAAGCAGTTAGTCCTTTTTGTGTTAAAAAAAATACAATGGCATAATAAAACTGTTGGAAAATACAAAATTATCCTTGGTGTTGTTAAATTCATCCTCCCCTCCTTTCTCTTTCTCTCTCTCTCTCTCTCTCACACACACACCTTTTCTTTCACCAGATTCACAACATACATGGGGGAACAAAGATGATTTCATGGCTAGATTGCTCTCAGCCCATAGATGTTTCTTTCCCACATGCTATAATTATTCTACTCCACAGACTGCTTCATATATGCAGACCATCATTTGAATATTACAGCACCAAATAATGACATACTTCTTGCACATGAATGTAAGTGCCTTTTCATATTGCCAACATTCATATCAACACAATGCTTTTCAGTGGAACCTTTTCCCACATTCAGCTTTGACTCTCCCACTGTAATGAATCACATGGCCATTAAGAGACCTCTATGAGTAAATTAGCCTGTGGTTCAAAGAAGATCCACTCGTCATCTCCATTTCCTAAATTTCACAGAATGTTCTAGTACAAAATAGTATTTTAGTGTCTGGTTAATATTTACTGGTGATTCAGTAGGAGGGTTCTTTTAAAATCCTGCTTCTAGAAGAAATCAGTGGTTGTAAACTTGTATTTAGATCTGTCAATACTGAAACAGTTTGTGGCAGAATGCCTCAATGAAACATTTGCCCACATTGCTTTGGGGGTAGCCTTGAGATATCCTATTAGCTGAGCTTCCCTGCACCAGAATATACCTGAGATACAAAGATAAATACTGATCTTTCCTTCAGCCTCCATGCACTGAACAGTCAAGGCCATCCTGAAAATGTCTAAGGCAGCAGACAAATATGGAAACATTTCCCACAATTTTCTGAAACAGAAATGTTTTCCTTCTCTTTGTGTGAAATGTTCCAACTAGGCTACCATGGTTTAATTTTGTAAAATGTTGGAATTGGGGTGTATGTGCAGAATCAGCAGTATGTTATTTTTTTTACTGACTCACTGATAAAGGTCTGAGGCCTTGTGCCAAAAATGGCACAGCAAAACAGGCACAAGAAGGCTTTTGTAGTAGAATAGGTTGCAAACTAGCAAATCACCAACTCCAAAATAAATACGCAGGTAGCCATGCCTTGGCACTTGCAGCCTTGAGATTTCTTTTTACTCCAAGCACCTCTGGGATTCTGTTGAAATATGCCAGGACAGAAATGTTGCTTTAGCACCAAATTTTTAAACTTTCCCTACTTCTCTTATGGATAATGCTATCTGAGGATTTTCTGCTATATGTGATATAATAGAACCATATTTAATATTTCATGTTTATAGGGTAGATGCTGTCTACATAGGCTTTGGTGGAAGGAAACGAGTGGCTGCCCAACTCTTGACATTTGGAATTGGAATTAAGACATTAACTTTCCGCAAAAATTGCGCCAAAATTGATCTCAGTTCAAGGCACAATTTCTTTTCTTTCCCCCCCCAGAAATCCTTATACATTTGAAGGGAAGGGTAGCATACAGGAACATAAGGCACAGGCATCATAATTTGCTTAAGACTAATGTGTTTGTATCAGAGGCCACATTACAACCGGGGATTCTTCTTCTTCTAACTGATCAAGTATGAGATAAAAAGTTGTACTTGGGGGGCGGGGCAGGGAGTCTGCAGACAAATTATATGCAAATACATGTTAATGAAGCCACCACAATTTATTCATAGCCTTCTCTTGTTATTTACTATGAAAGTAAAGTTGAATCCTGTATAGGATTCTCTATCAGTATTCTTTGATAAAATGGTGAGGTAGAGGTCTGCAAAAGTGATAATCAGCTCAGAGTTCAGTTTTTGGGTATAGGAGAGCAGATCCAGATCTCTATTTGGTCATCAGTTATATTAGGTAGCTGTGACTTATTCAATACCGTCTCTATGCCTGTCCTTTCCCATAACATTGATGGGAGTAAAATTAAAAGAGTAACATTCTGATTGCACTGAAAACAATGCTAATAGCTATTGCAGCCATAAATAAAAAGAGAATGGAAATTAAAATGTCTCTGCTCAGAAACTGAAGCATTTCAGATATACAATGTTAACTCTCCATCAATGCCCAGCTTAACTGATTAGGCTAAAGTAGGGTTCAGAGGAACCATAGCTGGGTTTTTATGTCCCAAAGAGTAGAAGAAAAAAATTGCCAGTTATATTATTCATAATCTATTTACATTATTTTAATGCTTATTTCAATCTCATGCTGATCACTTAAGTATAAAATGTAACCAAAGATCATAAAAAACAAACAAAACCAACTAACCAACCTTAAAAATAACAAACAAACAAAAAGAAACAGAAAAAGGAACATAAAGGATAGCACTAATTTCTATATTTTTTTTTCAAGAGCAAGCTTCTTTTTCTGAACAATAATCCTGTCAGGTGCGCTAAGAATTAGTGGCTCATTATCATTTAAGAGTTTTAGTAAGGATTTATTTCTGATATTTTACCTTGCATACAACTGAAGCACACTTTAAAGATTTAACTCAGACTTTGGCAAATTTCCAGAATGAAGAGATGTCATAATTGGAATTCATTATTGATTTATTAAGTGTATGCCCTAATTTTCAATTACAAATTGAACTAGAAGTTAATATAGATATATGTGGGCCATACAAGCTTTGAAAATAGAATTGGAAGAAGCATTTTGGATTTGATACAACTAGGAGGATAGAAGCTCTTTGTTCTTCATTACTACAACAATCACTTCTTTTTTATAGGCTTCCCTATAAAAGCCTGAATAAAATTATGTCTGCTTTAATTAGTAGCAGAGAAGTACTGCGTTCTTGGATAGATAATTTATTACATTTATATTCCAAGATTCTTCAAGGATCTCATAGCCATGTACCCATTTTTCCACCCCTCCCCACACAATATGATCTTCAAAACTATTTTTAATGTTAGGTCAAGAGAAGATAACTATTACAATGTCATTCGGACAGTTTCATAAGAATATAAACAGTTGATCCTGAATCTTCCCAGTCTTAATCTGACACTATTATATCCAAACTCAAATAATAAGTCAGGGGAACAATCAATGAGATATTTTGGCCTGTAGTTTCAAGGGAGAGTGGGGATTATATTTATTGCTGACAAGCTAAAGGAATTGCTTTCCCAAGTGAACAATTCCTTGAAATAGACTGGCCCATTGTGAAAAATTGTGGGTATTCTAACAAGCGGCCACAAGGACTATCATACATAATCCTAAAATGGCTGCCAAGGTGGGCCTAGCTAGTTGCAAAACAGCCATTTATTGGAAGGTAACATTGCTACTTCTTCTGAAAGTTGGTTTTGTTTAGTATTACTTTTCCTTTGGACTAGAGGCTCATTCTGAAGCTGAATACTGAAGAGACCCCTCTGTCTCTTGTATTTTGGCAAGAAAGTCTTCAAGCCTCTGTAGCGCCAAATAAAGATGATATCCCTTGCTGAATGTTTTGCCTTGTAGCTTCCCTTTTCATGCTAATCCTAATGGAAAACAAATGAGACAGTTGCCCCAGAGCATTGGGCACTGAGGAAAATGTCTGCAGCAGCAAACTGCTGCCTGTAGATATGAGACCCCTCCATTTGAATGGCTTACTGGGTGCATAATTGTCATCATTTAAAGGTAGCTTGGGAGCTGTTGCATACTGGATGACATATAAAGTTTGATATAGTGCTAATAATTTTATAGAATGACATTAATAATAATAAACTAGAAACTTCTCTTCCACTTTTGTTGTTGTAAACATTCTTCCTTTAAGGCTGAAATCCTATAGCATTACTTGAGAATAAGTAAGGGTTACTTAGATTTGTACAGCATAGGTTTATGCTTTAAGCAAACTTTTCACCTTCCATATAAAGAGCTTTGGAAGGGTACAGTATGTGTTGCTTTATTTTTATTATTCATCAAATGTTTCTTCTTTGTTACACTGACTAAGCTACCCTGGTTTCTTGGGGGAGGAAAGGCCATCAATATTTAAGGAACATCAAGTGACTGCAGTGGCATAAAACAGACAGGATAGAGATCTGCAATGGGGACAGCATATATTATGCTAATAGTTTTCTGTCAGCAAAAGTACAGAGAGAGAAAAAAAGTCTCTCTGTTCTTTAAGTGAGCAGTAGTGAAAGGCTCTAAACTACAATTAATAAGGAGCTTTAACAACCTCCCTGCAGCCAGAAAATAACCACATCACTGACTTACTCTCCTATACTATTTTCAGTTTAGAAGTACAGTATTTGTCTTGGGATGGGGAAAGATAATTAAAGAATGTGCAAAAAGGAGAAAAGTACAGAGAGAAAATTACCTAAAGCTTTCTAGATCAATAATTGTCATGACAGGCAGACCTTTGTTAATATGATGCATTACCTTTAGTAGTAGATGGCTGAAGTCCATGATATGAAGATTTTTTTATTCATTGAATTTCTTTTCATTTTTTTAATGTTTAGCTGGTTTCAGATAGTAACTGCTATCTAACTCGAAGTCTAACACAGCACAGTCCCATAATGACTATGAAAAGGCTGAATTTTCCTTTTATTATGATAAATTAGCCAATCAATAGAGTGATTCATCTTTATGTAGAAGAATGTACTATTATGGTTGATGGCATGAACTAAGGTGTATTACATTATAACTGTTTGATATAAACATATATTCTACACTACTGTATTTGAAAATTGAAGCCTGCTGCATATTTAAGACATATTTGCAATTTCTTCTGTTTCCTTTATTTTCACTTCAATACTGTATTCTAAAAACTGCCTTAATAAACACATTTATTAAAATAAAATAATAATTAAGAATCCCAATACATATCTGGGATGTTACTCCCAAATAAGAAAATAAGGAATAGCCACTTTAGCTCAGAAATGCTCACAATTGCAAATCAAACATGGCAAATTTTGTCAGTCTTATTTGCTCTTTATTATTTGGATATAGAGGTAATGGAAGGGAAATTTAAAAATAGAACAGGGGCAGCATTTTGTCAGAGACTAATCATTTGTAGAATTCTTTACACATAATGAGTACTGCTACCAAAAGCCTTTGTTTTTAATCTTTACAGGTAAAATGTTGTGTCAGTCTACCATTTTTCATTTCTATATAGAAAAGTTCAGAAAGGGAGACCATGTTCACTATTAAATTAGAATTGCTAATAAGAATAGTTATTATTTTGACCCAAACATTTTGTAATTTTTTGCCTGTTTTGCCTTTGTGTGAAAATATTTTCTTTATTTTTTTTCTGTTACTGAGAGTCACTGAGAATGAGTGAGTGAGCAGCTATACAAGTTTTCTTAAATAAATAAATACAAACAGATATCTGTTACATATATTTAAGTATCCAGGGTTGTGGGTAGGGGCATGAAATTTCTATTTTAGCATGTGCCTGCACTCCAATAAAAAATGAATACAGTGTTTTATTAAAAGTAGGTTTGAAATAAGGCTATCCTCAGTAAATAGGAAAAAAATGAAAATAATGACTGTGGATAAAAATGCCCACATGACAAATTTCAATAAGAAGCCCAGAGTTGCTAAGTCTAAAAGAATTATTAATTGCCCTGAGACTAGTAAACATTTGGCTTTTTTTTTTAAATAATAAGACTTTTGTGCATTTGGAGTTTACCCTAATAAATCCTCAACCCTTTTCTGAAGCATATTTGTAATAATAATGATAATGCCTGCATCACTGCAAAATCTGTTACTGTCAGGTATATTCAGGTGAAAAGAACTTTCAGCTTAACAATATACAATTAGTATTACTTTTTTTTCAAATGCTTCCACCAGTTTAGTTTATAAAGTCTCCATCATTACACCCATTCTCTCTTGTTGGATTTCTGTTCTGAAGATATCTATTTGGCTTGGATCGCTATGCATGTTTTTAAAACCCATACCCCAAAACTGGCATTGGTTTCGGATGGTTCACTTGTTTCCCTTTTGTCCCTTGGTTTTCATAACAAGAGACTGAAACCTTAGATGCCCTAGACAAGAGAAAAATAATTTTTACAAAGCGATTCATGAATGGAAATATTGTACACAGTCTGCTATTCCAGCTGAGAGCCAAAGAAGAAAATAAGCAAAATGTTAACCTTCAGACATCAAATATGGTTTATGCAGACTTGCAGAGTCTAGCTGTAGAATTTTCCTGTGAGCAGGTATCTGAAACGTTGAGGTTGAAATTCTATACTAATCTGTCCTGTTGTTGTTTGGATGGTGATTTCTTTTCTACATACATTCAGCGGAGGACACCATCAGAACAGTCTGTGTTTGTAGTTCCCCAGAAATGCTATTAGAGTCAAATGATTCTTGGCTAAATCATGACAACTATAGAAACAATAGAAATATTAAGCACCAAATTTTCACCAGAAACACATCAGTAATGAGTTATTTCCATACAGAGATTCAATCCTCCATTTTCATTTTTTTTTGTTTTCCTTTTTTCCTTAGAAAATAGAAAAACATAAACAAACCAGAGAATGCCATAAGATCACTTTAAGGCTCACACAAAAACAAGCTGCATCATTGCAAATTCAATTCATATATCCCTCTTAGTAGCCTTAAAATGATGCCTGTAGTCAGAAGCCCAATTTCCAATCAAAGCATGTTCCTTTAAATGGACTTTCTTTTTGCTACTATGCTGAGTTTTATTAAGACTGAAAATGATTGGGAGAGGGGAGGAGAGAAATTGTTATGGAATTTTAAAATACTTTATAAACTCCTTCAAATACTACTTCTTTTCTCTCATGCTTGTTTTTGGTACTTAATTTAAAATTAAAGGCCATCTAAAAGGTGCTCTCAGAAATCAAATAGCTTTGAAGTTTAAAGAGACCAATGACAATTGCATTGAAAACCAATGAAATCACTTGCTTTTGGAGACTTGCACCTTGGTTCAACTTTTTCAGACAAGGAGAGATGTAAATGGATGTAAGGTTTTCCCTATTCAATTCAAATAAACAGTTTTGTGCATGCACTTTTTTTTAACATCTCCAGTTTCAATGAACTGGGCAGACTCTGTGACAGAAGGGGCATTTTTGTACTTCTGAGCCATGCTAATTGTTGGGTCATTGTACAGCAGATGCAAGTCAAAATCTGGGTTTTCATTGCTTTTTTTGGAGGAAAAGAGGACTATATCCTGAGATTCAAGCTTAATACAGTGAATCATAAAGAATGACCCCCTTTTTTCTATAGCAGGGATGGAGTTAATGTACAGTCCCATTCAAAATAACACGAGGGAGTGGAACTTAAATATATCAAATTAAAGTAACTTTTATGCCAATCAAAACACAGCTATGATCCATCTTTAAACTTAGCCTGGCATTTCCTT
>JANHGC010001569.1:0-16237 GCA_027560395.1 Boaedon fuliginosus
TCTCTCTCTCTCTCTCTCTCTCTCTCTCTCTCTCTCTCTCTCTCTCTCTCTCTTTCTTTCTTTCTTTCTTTCTTTCTCTTTCTCTCTTGCTTCTTTCTTGGTCTGTTTCTGTGCTGATACTCCAGAAAACTACGCTCTTAAGCTGCGTCTCAGCTCCAGGATAGCGCCTGAGGCAATTGCACTTCCAGCTTTCCGTCCTGTTGTCTCTGTCAACCTTGTTGCCACCGAGAATGCTTCACAAGTGTTCCCCGTGAGCTCCGTTTCGGGAATTTGAATTCGGGACCTTGGCTAACCCTAGCAGGGTTACATACAGTAAGGCTGTCGGTTAGAGCTCCGAGCTCGGCAGTTTGGTCGCAAACGTTTCGTCACCCTCCGAGGAGACACCATCAGTACGTTTGCTTGCTTGTTTGTTTGTTTATTTGTTTGTTTGTTTTTATTCGATTTATACCCCGCCTCATTTCCCCGGTCAAGGGGAACTCTTGGGAACTCTTGGAGTTGGGAACGATATTTTTGATCCTGCAGGAAGCCGTTGAGGCGAGGCTTGTGATTCATTCTTAGAGACTGTATTTGATTTTCTGGAATGTAACAAGATATGCTAGATTTTAAGCCAAAAAAAAAAAAAAAGCAAAGGGGGACACCAAGTATACAATAAATTGAAACGGGGGAAACAAATATGTACTGCTGAGAAACATTGTACCAATCAAGAATTTTTAGCCTAAACCTGTCAAAATTCTGCCAGGGAAGAAGTCTAATATTCTGCCTTTTGTACCAAAAAAAAAAAAAGTATCAGAATAGTTGCCTACAGAGAGAAGAGCTAGGTAGGCTGGGTGGAGCTGAGAAGTTGAGCTGTGTGTGTGAGTTGTCTTACTGCATCACCTCTTTTGATGAAGGTGTGAGTACAACAGGCTTTACTGACTATTGGTTGGCAAGAGAATGGCTTCCTGCTGGTTTATTTTATGACTCACTTTCCACTCAGGCTTGAATTTTGCAAGATATAATTTGAGAAGTATATTATACACTTGGTAGACCAGCAAAGTTTGCCATATGGTGAATAAGCTGTAAATTGCATTGCATGTCTGTGGCTTATGATAATTTGTCCACCTTGTGTGATGCCCACCATGCCCAGCATTATCACCTTTTCCACAGATGCATCAGTCTTCATATCAAAAGTATAAAGGTTTGTTTTGTTTCTTACTTGCAGTGAGCGTTCTGGCTTGACTTCTTCTAGTAACAAATGGTTGGTTTTCAGCCACTGTTTCTGATGGATCTGAAAGCAATCTTCTCCTTAGCTCAAGGGAGTTAACCGTCCTCTTGTTGCATGGAGCCCATCCCTCACATCATAATGGAATTCCGCTGAGTTGACTAGCTCAAATTTTGCCTTGATTGAAATATCTCAGTCTTCGAAGAGTATATCTGTGGCTCCCAGGCCTTTTTTTCCTCCATCACAGTTTTGTTCTTTTCTGAATTTTCTTTGCACCAACCCTATCAGTTCTGGAGCCTATGGGAGTTCACATAAATAAATCAGCAAAGAATGTGTAAGTAGCAAGAGCCAGGATGGCTCAGATAGTTTTTATCCATAGAGTTACCAGGAGTGAAGTAAGACTTGATAGAACCTAACAATAACAACAAATGGCATTGGAATCTTAAAAGGTCCACCAAGAGTATAGAAAAGTGTAACATGACAGCATGATTTTCTCTCTCTTTGTATTCCTCATTTACACTCATGCTGGAATTCATATAACTAGTTATGCAAGTATTGTTTGATTTAAGATAACTGGGTTTCACTCACATCAAAGGAATGCATCAGTTGAACTTCTTGTATGTGCTGCTAACACAATCTCTTGCCAGTTTGGTATCTCCTGGACCTGTTGGGATATCAAGTCTTTGTACTCCTAAGCAGCATGCTCCAAGGAGGGTGTTGAGGAAGTTTTTTCAACACACGTAGTCTATAATTTGTTTTAGCCATGCTGTGGTTAAATAGAACTGTCTTAATACTGAGTAAAGCTATGCCTGAGCATTATACTTTGAATGTATGTGGGAGCTGCATGTTTTTCCATAATATATTAACCTCTTCCTTTCAGTTTTTATTTTCTATATGTGTTGATTTTAATTTTATTGGCATAGAAGACTGTGCTGTATCAGTCCCTCACTACATTACTGTGCATATTAGACAAGTTGTTTCATTAAAATATTGGAGCTTACAGAAGTTTAAATCATTTTTAATTTTAACTTGTTTACATCCTATTAATTAACACGGTTGAAAATCAATCCAGTTATGTTGTCACTAAATTTTAGTGGGGTAAACTCAGCATGCTTTGGGAGCCACAAATTGAGGGTGTGATTCAATTGGGGGGTTGTGTGTGTGTTAAACAATACTGTTCCGAAAAAATAAATCTGTGATCATACGTAGTGTAAAACTGATATCAATTGTGTAGGATTGGTTGTTTTAGAAATTGCTGAAAATTCAGTTCTTGATTTTTTTTCAATTCAGGCATCTAAAATACCTCTCCATTTACCTTTTATAATACTTACGAATTGGAACCTTTTTTAAAAAAAAAATGGCTTGCTTATTCCCTCCAAACAATGTAAATAGAAATAACATACTCACTTGTTAAAACTCACAGCATTATCAAAAAATAAATGCGAAATGCCTAGGAAAGAAATGAAGAAAAGAGAAATCAGCAGAAAAAAGCGTTCAGCTCATTGCACCATTGCAAAGCGGATCTTGGTTTAAATAATTTATTGACTGCAAAAAGCTCAGAATACTCAGATTCCCTCTTGTGGCAGTAACATTTATTTATATAGCTATGAGACAATGAGTGCGAAGGGCATAGGTCTGGCTTAAAGTCTAAAATGCATGTATAGGCATTAGTGGAATTCAAAAGTGAGTGCAGTTTATTGTTGCCATTAGGAAGACAGGCATGTTTTCCTGCATTAAGTTGCCTTATTATCAATCTAGGTAGGTACATAGGAGAAAAATATTTGATACAATTGTCACAACATGACTGTACTCCAGTAGTTGAAACATTAAAGTTTCCACTTTCTTGATTGTTCCGCAGCTTTATGAACATTTTGAGTAATCTACCTGGTAAGAAATTAAAACTGTCACTTTTGTGCAAAGCAAGCATGTCAATGATAGTGAAATCAGTAAGGGCTCTCCTGCACTGCAGCTTTAAGCTGCCTGATTACCATACTTAAATATCTACTGGTAGAAATGAAGCTGGCTTAAGACAATACTTTTCAGATTTCAACCCCTTTAGCCACAGTGACGTTCTGTCTATACCACACTTTCCGCAGGCCCCAATTGGTAGATTCCCTTGCTTTTTTTTTTTTTTTTTTTGTACACCTCCCACCCATGCCAGGAAAGCAGGCCCAGAGCTGTTACCTGGCCATGGAGAGGCCTTTTAGGACATGAGGCTTCTGTGGATAGGCCTTGTATGTAGACTTCTATACATTGACTGCCCCCCCCCCA
The DNA here is from genome assembly GCA_027560395.1 of Boaedon fuliginosus. Lineage (NCBI taxonomy): Eukaryota > Metazoa > Chordata > Lepidosauria > Squamata > Lamprophiidae > Boaedon > Boaedon fuliginosus. The sequence continues at coordinate 3,473 of JANHGC010001569.1, forward strand.
CGCTCCTAGTATTTGACACCTTTCTGTTTGGGGAAAGGAATGAGCAGCAGGCAGGGATAGCCATGATTCCTCTTACCTTCAGGAGCCAGGGTGACTGTTTCCCTGGTCTTCATTAGATTTATGTCATTTGCTGGTGGTTAAACTAGGAAGTTGAAGAAAAACATCCTGGAAGAAGGCAAACCACTTCTGCATTATTAATAAGAAAACCACATGAGCTCATTCATGAAGTCACTATGAATTATATTCTACTCAAAGAAAACAACTTCTTTCCTCAAGACTTGTGGTCACCGCTGTTTGTATGTATTGTGAGCAGCGTCCCACAAAAACCTGCTTTGCCCAATAACCAAAATCAGTTTGGGATCATCACAGCTCCTTCCCAAAGTCTTATGGTGATGTCGAACAGTTCAAAGGGAACTTTGAAATAGTTTTCTTGTTCCATGGTTTGTACCAAACAAGCCATGTGAAAGACCTTTGCAGTACCAGCTCTCTCCAAATCACAGACGTCTCAGAAGAGGTGAGCAGAAGAGAGAAACTTATTTTAAAACAGTTCAGGATATCTACATCCTACATTTTTAACCTTTGGCTGAAAAGATAAAAAGTTTCAGTGAGTTGCAGAAAGAGAGAGAATACAGGTAGCCTCCGATGTACGACCACAATCGAGCCCAACATTTCGGTTGCTAAGCAAGACAGTTGTTAAGTGAATTTTACTCCATTTCTTCCCACAATTTTTAAATCAATCTCTGCAGCTGTTAAATTAGTAACATAATTGTTAAGCAAAGCCAATGAGGAAGTCAGATTCACTTATCAGAAGGTCGCAAAAGGGGATCACATAACTCCAGGATACTGCAACTTTCATAAATATGAGTCAGTTGCCAAGCATCCGAATTTGGATCATGTGACCCTGGGGATGCTGCAACAGTTGTAAGTGTGAAAAACGGTTATAAGTCTCTTTTTTCAGTGCCGTTGTAACTTCAGACAGTCACTAAATGAACTCTTTTAATTTGAGTATTACTTGTATTTGTATTGTTGAGCACTTTTAGCCAAAGACCTTCAGATTTTCTGGCGATCTTTTCAGAATTTCATTATCGTGGGCCTCCTCTATAAATAGCTGAGCTGAGCAATAATTTTTGTAATTTGGGTAATACTTTCACCTTGGTTTTAAACTCATAATGCCATTGAAAGGTTAAAATAAGGTTTGCTTTTCTTTGAATTGATTCTAGGGTTAAATAATTACATACTAACCCTTGTTCTTTATCCAGTCTTCTTCAAACATTAGCCCTAGTATATGTTGAATGGCATGTGACCCTTTTCTAATGTTCCTAGATTTAATGTTAATAATTATCTGTGATATTCCACCTAAAGGAATGTCTGCATACAAATATTTTCAATATAGTATGTCTAATAATTTTGTTGAGTATAAACACCAGGAATGGAAAATAGGTCACAATTGGGATGTCTGGATGAAGTAAAATTTATATATAATTAGCTGAGCATGTATCTTCCACATTATAGTGTTTCATGTTTTTCCAGTAATATGCTTTGTAGTTGTTAACACAACATTGCTAAAAGGCCATTTACATATAGCTTAGCACTGAACTCTTAACTGGTAGCTGTTGTATTTGGAGACTGTGTACGATTTTAAACATAGTCTTTTGCCATTATTTTCCTGCATCATGATTTTTCCCTAGGGAAAGTAACTTTTTAATTCTTTTATTAACAAAATAACTTATAAAAAGAGGCAAAACTAAAAAGTTATAAAAGTGTATATTTACATTTATCAATAAATGGAAGCCATAATTCATTACAATCATCCATGGTTGATCTATATTAATCCTGCAAACCACTGAATAGCTGGAAGTGCATGTTTGGAGGAAAGTAACTTGCTTCAAAAGTATATTGACTTGTTTCACATATGCTAAGTCATGGTTTCATTAATGATGGTTTGTATAAATGTAACTGTGACTTATTTAATAAATAAACCAGAACTGTAAACAATAGTTTGCAAACCACAAGGGGCTAGGTACACATAATAAGTTTAAGCCAAACTGAACATAGTCATAGGCAGATTCTTAGTATTTGGATGCTGTTGTCTGATGACGTACAGATAGGACACTGCAAGTTGATTTAATTATATTGGATAGCCAAAAGATTCTGATCATCACACCTTAAGTCCAGCTTCCTGTGTCGGTCATAAGAATGAATGTGTGTAATTCAAGTTATTCAAGAAATAGTATAGAGGCTGTATTGGTCAAACTAATGGTCTTGTTATACAAGTCAGTGTAAAATCAGGTCTGATTACATCATTTGTGATTATGACAACAGCTCAATTAATGGCCCAAGAAAAGTTGGAGCTGAACACAAAAAAGTAATAATCTGCATAGAAGGCTCAGTCTATTGAATTCTGTGTAGCTCTTATTTAAAAAAGGCTGTGGATTTGGAATGAGTGCTGTATAAAAGACATGAAATGGATCAGGACAGGAAAAAATTGTTATTTATTTGTACATACCTATTTGCATCCCAACGTTGCCTGAAAACAGGTTATAACAAATATAAAGACAGGTTGCTGTTACTGAATAAGCACAATTTTATTTTTTTACCTGTGTAGGAGAAATAGAGAGATTTAAAAGATCAGAATATGGAAACAAGCTCATGGAGGAGCAAACAGTCAATGTCAAGACCAAAACTTTACAACATTCTTAGAACCAAAATAGTTCTAATAGTTGCTTTAGTTGCTTTAAAGTTAGAATTGAATATTTGAAATTGAATTGGTTGATCATGTGCCATCAAATCAATGTTGACTCTTAGTGACCACATAGATAGATTTTCTCCAATATATTCTGTCCTTCACTGTGGTCCTTCAGGTTTTCAGATGTGCATCCATTGCTGCTGTAATCGGTCCATCCATCTTTTTGCTGGTCATCCTCTTCTTCTCTTTCCTTCTCACCTTTCCCAGCATTATATACACTTCTCCAGAGAGTTAGTTTTTCACATAATGTACCCAAAGTAGGATAATTTGAGCCTTGTCATTTGAGACCTCAGTGAGTTGATTTGTTTGATTGTCCATTTGTTTCTTTCCTAAACCGCATTGTCCTTTCCAACACCAAAATTCAAAAGTGTCAATATTCTTCCTATCCACTTTCTTCAAGTTCCTAAACTCACTTCCATTGAGTGTCATGGTATCACAATACAGTATTTTGCACAGGAAAGCTATTACCTGCAGTAAAGTATTCTGATCTTTATAGATAATAGATACTTCTCAGCACCTAAAAAACTTTTCCAAGGTTTTCATTGCTACTTGACCAAGTCCGGGTCTCTAGAGTATCTCCTAACAACTGGTTCCTTTACTATTAAAAGGTGGAAGCCATCCACTTCTTTCATAGCTTAATTTGTCAATTCTAAGACTGGTTTCTGTATTTCTTATCATCTTCATATTTAATCTTAGTCACTGTGCTCTTTGACTTTCAGTAGGATTGCAGATTGTTTGCACTTCAGTAATCAGAATACTGCTATCAGCATAGTTCCTTCTTCCATCTTAAACTGGGCTTATCATCTTCCCAATTTAGGTTCCCTCAATACTGTATATATTCAACACACAAATAAAGACAGAATGTACTATGCCGCATTATATCTGCCATCCTGGAATCAGTCTGTTTCTCCATGTTCTCTTCCAACTGTAGCTTACCAACCTATGTACAAGTTTCCCATTAGGAGAGAGTGATATCAGGAGTTCCCATTTTTTTAAGCACATTCCACAACTTTGCATGATCAACAAACTAAAGGTCTTTCTATAATCAGAGAAGCACATATTTGCTTCTATTTTTTAATTAATATTTCAAATATGTATTTCCTAAGTATTATCTGACTACATTTGTGTGCCATCTGGACTTTTAGTAGCGGTCTGTTCTCTGTGTGTAACTCTTGGATGTTTCATTAACAAATTAGGTAACATCTTCAATGGGATTTGCATCTGGACTTTCTCAACAGGTTCGGTCCCGTGTAAAACATATTCTGGTAGTTAAACAGAATATCAACCAGAATATCTACTGTATCTCAATGGCCAGCTAATTAAAACAGTGAGTTAAATATAACTAAACCTCCATCTAGAATGCATTAAATCTCACCTTTCTGGCCAAACTACTGCTTTAAGTTCCTCTGCCTTGCCTGAATTCAGCTTCAATTTACTGGTTTGTGTCCAGTCTGCACAGTATTCCTGCAACTTTGCACGATTTTAAGGAAGATAAATGAAGTTATGAGCCATCAATATTTCTCTGTTCCAAGACAACTTCTCTCAGAGTCAGATAACCTTGAAATATGTTGAAATATATTGGTTAATGAATAGGGTCAAATTTCTCTTGTCATGCCAGAACAGGCCACATATTAAACTGAAGATATTTCAGTGTCAAGAAAAAGTGAGGAATCAATTTATAATAGATTCAGAGAATCCTAATCCTCCTAAGTTATCTTGATTAGCAATGCTGCAACACATATATCTTGCCCAAAAGAGATGTTTTTTTACTTGGATGATGGCATTGTAGTTTAAATCAGAGTGCCCACCTACAGAGACACATATATAACCTTAGGGAACTAGCCAGTCTACACATTCCCATTTTGTTGTAATGATTGAGGAGAATAAGTGGGCCTCAGGAATTGCAAGTATCCAACAACACCCATTTCAGAGGCACTGGAACTAAAGTTACATTCATGCAATAATCTATCATAGGTGAGTGTTATTGTCAAAATGTTTAACAGTCAAATGTGAAGGTCTAAGCAAATCTGCCCTCAGATTTAATATCTCATCAAAAATCCTGTTTAAGAAGCCCACATTTCCCACCCAGAGAAGAGGCTAAGTATGGAAAGGCTAAGTATGGAGATGCAATCTCTCTAGGAGCCTTTTAGCATCACTTTCTTTCTGATTGGAGCCTTTGGCTACATCCTTCACCTGGCTAGTATTATGGAATCTAGTGTTTTTTGGGGAGCTGACTTTTTAACCAACAAAACCTATTGCTATTCTCACTGTTTCTGAAAAACAAACAAAACTTAAGCAGTCTGTGACTCGTAATAGATCTTAGATTGCAAGGAGTAGGCCTATGTAAAAATCCTAATGGAAGTCCAATCAGGCTTAGCTTTCGTTTAGATGTTTTACTTTTCAACCTGTACCATTTTTCTGGGTTTTTATTTAATAATTATGTGAACTTAAGAGGTGTCATCAGCTAAATGAGTAGAAATAACTGGCTAGTGATTGCTACAAGTGCAGTGTTTGTACTTCTGAGAGCAACCCCCCCTGTTTTTTTTGTTAAAGCTTCCTGCCTTCCCAAGCATGTGGTCTGACTTTTTACCAAATGATTGGGCACATCCAGAGATTGCAGTATACTCTATCTTGACTGTAAAATGCCACTACAAAGTCAACTATTTGAAAATGATTACTACACTGTGCAAATTTACAATTCAACCCAGTTAGCTCCCTTGTTGTCATCTGTTTCTGATATCCTTAATCATACTAGAGGGAGAAAAGGAGATTCTTGCTACACAATGGTGCTATTCTGTCTGTGCGACCTTGAGCCTTTCTGCACTTGCGTCTAATCACGATACAGAAATTCTCTGGACATCTCTCTCTCTCTCCCCCCACCTCCCTCTCTTCCCACTTCTCTTAAGACTCCAAAAATAGTGAATGGGAAAAATCCCATGCCAAGAAATTTGGCCATGTAAAAGTTAAAGAAAACTATTTGATTTTGCTTTGTCAATAAAATCCAATAAATCTGTTGATCTAGATAATGAGCAGAGACCATTAAAACGTAGGAAATTTCAAGAACTTTAACAAAGTCAGGGTGCCACTTTTGTTTTGCTTTGTTTAGCCTTGTTTTTCAAAGGAGGGACAGCAACATCTCCCAAGCTGTTACAAACAAAGTAAGCAGGCCATTGTGGAAAAAAGTTTTAGAGAAACCCTTGAGGGAGACAGAAAGCCCAGTACACCATATCGTAGAAATTCTATTGATAATTGCACATTACATTTAAATTATCTTTGTTAAAGAAGTGCTTTTCTCACATCCCGATTCAACAATAGCTATGCTGTGTTAAAACTTCATTCATCGTAGTACTTAAGAAGAAATTCAGAAGACCAATAGGAGAGAAACACTTATTACCGGTAGCTATTTCAGCCTGCTGTAGATACGTTCCAACTTTCCAGTCAGCCCCTTCTTCCTTTATTTTCTTATTGTCTCTTAGAGCAACCTATGAAAAATAAAGGAAACTACTTGCCAGGATTCAGAATAGTATAGTTATGAAATATTCTAATTCTATGACACACTTATTATTTGTGTGCATGTGCCTTCAAGTCTGTGTTTCAGTGCTGGTTCCTGGTAACTGCCTGGACTAGTCCCTGCAGTTTTCTGGGCAAGATTTTAAGAAGTGGTTTGTTCTTGCCTCCTTCCAAGTCTGAGAAGGAGTGACTGGACCAGAATCGCCCAGTTGACTTTGTGCTTAAGGTGGAACTAGAACTCATAGTCTCTTGGTTTCTAACCTGGATATTTAGCCACTACATGAAGCTGCTCTCATTAAATATGGTTTGTTGCACAGTCAGCCAGATGTTCAGACAAGATTTGACATTTTTATCTACCTATTGAGTCCTTCTCAAGGCCTAGAGATAGGCAGATGTTAATGTTTAATGGTGATATTTATTGTACTTATTATATTTTTACTCTTTCTTCCTCTTGTACAGTTGTGTTTGTTTATTTCTTGTTATTTCCAGTTTTGTAGAAGTAATCGCTGTTTAGTTTTCTGTTTTTCTTTTCTTTAGCAGATGGCTTGTACTTTTAGCTTACCAGTAGTAGTGGGAGAAAGCTCTCTACATCAAAGTTAGACAATTCTATCACTGTAAAAGAGACAAGCTTTTAAAATCTGTGGTGCTGACTTTGCTAGTTCTGATCCAGTGTCATTTGGAGAATGCTACATATTGGAAAAGGGTTAACTTTTCTGTGGTAAATAAGAAATAGTTTTGGTGGCCTTACCTTTAAGATTAGGCCTACACCCACTTATTTGTTTTCAGAGGGAGAGGTACAGCATGAAAAACAAGAAGGCAAACAGCTTACAAGGAAATTTAAGAATTAGTACCCTACTACATTTTTTGTACTAGTTATGGTGATGTGCTTAGGATAAATAGGAAACACAGACCATTTACTGAGGTTCCTTAGTTATTATTTGTACAGCTCTTTGACCTTGTTAAGCTACAATCAGAGTTACCCTTTAAAAAGGTTCCATAAACCATATCTAGTATCCAGTGTACACGAGCTTTGTTTACATGGGCAGAAAAAACATTGTACTGGAAGTATAATGATTTCTACTTTCTTAAAGAATGCCATTATAATTTATATTATAGCTGTCCTTTGCTCCAATGAATAGAGTTTATTTAATGGCCGTTAGGATATTCAACCCACTTCATGGATTATTAACTTGCAAGAGTGAAGGGGTTTGCACAGCCTAATGGTGTGTTCAGAAAGACCAGGTCATATTGTAGACAGGATGGGATGAAGATCCACTGGAGACAAAAAGAAGAAGCACTTCCAATATTCTGCCAAACAAATAAAATGAACATTCACAAAACAGGACAATGAAGTAGTAGACCAAAATAGTTTATTTCATACCACAAATTCTATTGAGGACAAGAAAACAGTGGAGGCAATGTAGCTGTTATTTTTGTTGAAAAGGAATGGATCAAAGTTGAATACTTGAATGCAATCCCAAAAATGATAAAATGGCTTCAAAAGGAATTCTAGGTAAATTAATATCTGATCCATATCTGTATTTCAATAGATGTAATTGTATCCCCTTGACCGGGGAAGAGAGGCGGGGTATAAATCTAATAAAATAAATAAATAAATAAATAAATAATTCAGGCAATATTTTTTTATCAATAAATTCAGGCAATAATTTATTTTATCAATAAATAAAACAGAAGTTGAAAAAAAATATCTTGCAAAAGTTTGAGCTACTCCCATTTTCAAAATAGACTTCATACTAATCGTAGTTAGAATAGTATCTTGAAATGATAAGAAAATTTGGCCTTGGTGCAGGAAATGAAATAGGAGACCTCCAAGACACCTCTACTCAGGGACATCACCAGATGGACAACACCAAAATCAAACTGTCTTTTTCGTTCTGTAAGCAAAGATGGATAAATTCTATAAGTCAGTGAAAACAAGACCTGCTCTGATCACAACCTATCACAAAATTACGACTTAAAACAAAACCCTCCAAAACCATCAAGCCAATCAAGCTATGAGCTCAACATTATATGAATATTGAGAGTAAAGGATAGATTTGATGGACCTAATTTGATAGCGTGTGTGAAGAACTATTGACTAAAATTTGTGACTTCATTAAAATGAAAGTGAACAAAAATATCCCAAAATGCAAGAAGTAAAAAAAGCGAAGCAAAGCAAAATGGCTGCCTGCTGAACCATAAAAAGTAACCGAAAAAATGTGGAATGCAAAAGACAAACACAGAGGAAAAATTGTTCAATTAAACATCAAATTCTACAGAAGATAAAGAAGGAATAAGAAGGTGTGTTTAAATGAGTGCAAAAAAATTGAATGGGAAGGACAAGAGATTTAAGTACAGAAATCAAGTAAGCTCATATGCAAAAGTGAACATGATAAAACATGAAAGCATAATTGTATTGGAAAATGAAATTAGAGATGGTACAAATGTGTTGAAGAACTTTATCAAAAATTTCTAAAATTGTTGATCTAACTGAACTAGAAACAGACATACTGGAAAGTGAAGTTAAAGGGCATCTAGGAATTTTTCATTCATTCCCTGCCTTTCTTCCCTGATCAAAGGGAACGCAAGGCGGCAAATAATGCTGCAAAATTTATGATAAACCAACAGAACTCTTTAAAATTTTACCAGATCATGGTGTTAAATTGGTGTCTGCAGTTTGTAGGCAGATATGGAAAACCCAGCAGCAGGCAAAGAAGTGAAAAAATAATTTATATTCCAATACTAAAAAAGGACAGTGTTGTGTTCAACTTATTGAACAATTGTGTTTATCTCACATGCTAGTTTTACATACTAGTAAGATAATGCTCAAGCTTTTGCAATTTAGACTTCAACAATACATGGGATAAAAACTGGACAGATGCAGGAGTACCTGAGATCATATTGCTAACATCTAAAGGATAAGGGAACAACAAAGCTCATTTTTCTTCATAGATGATAGTATAGAAAAACTTTCAATGGTGTCAACCAAAAATAAATTTTCAGTAGTCTTTAAAAACATAAGAAAAGCAGGCCTAGTGAATTTGTATGGTGACCAATTAGGTTGGAATAATGGAGCAATTAAATAATTTCAAAATGTTTTAAAATTGTGAAAAGAACTAAGGTTGCATACAGTTAGTTTATTTGTTTGGCTTGCTTGCAGAACATACTACAAGAAATAGAAAACTGGAATTAAATACAGGTATGCTAAGAGAAACCTCAGCAACCCAGATTGGTGGCTGCATGTCAGGAGTACTTATGAAATCTCTTGTTGAAGATGTACAAATGGAGATCAAAAGCTGGTATGATGTTCAATAGTAACAAAATAACAATAACAAAAAAGATAAAGTGATAATAACAAGCAGTGTTGACTCAATGCAAACAGTGGAAAAGAAGCTGAAGTAATAACAGATCTTATTTTCATAAAAATAAAAAGTTCAGAAGCTTTGGAAATCAAAAGTTCAAAAGTACAGTAATTGTACCCATGAAATAAAAACATGTTGCTCCTTGGGGAAAAACAAAGTCAGATTGAAACAAATTATTCATATTTAGAGACATCAGACTGACAAGATTACATACTGTCAAGGACATGGTCTAGATTTCATAGCTGTATAACATTTACGAAAGCGAAAAGATGAACAAAAATATGTTTTCCCTTGAATTATAATGCTTCAGACAGTTGTTGGGAATACTTCAAGAAGAAGAAAAATAATTTAGTATTAGAAGGAGTAAAATTGCTCACTAGAAATGCTAAGATTGAAAAGTTGGACATATAATGCAAGAAGACCGTGATACTTGGAAAATCAAGGACAATGCAAACAAAAAGTTGATGGGGAAAAAATGACCAGATACCAACACTATAGTGACATAAACATGAGCATAACAGACCTCAAAGAAGCTGTTACTGAGAAACTATCCTCACAAAATTATCTCTGTCAGCTGACAAAGAGTCAGAAACAACAAGAACCTGGTGCTTAGTATGAATGCCTGAGTTGATTAAATGTTAGCAATCCTTGAGAAATAGCTAGGTTGGTCTGTAGCAAGAAAAAGGAAGTGTTTTGTGATTTTTAAAGATTCATTGTGACATGACCTAATTTGGCAAACAGCCTATTTTGTTTTTGTTTACCGAATTTCTACCCTGTTTTACCATTACAAATAACCCCAAACCTCCCCATCTGAATAGAACAAAGCAGCTGACTAATGAGACTGTATCATTTTGTTTATTACAGTGATAGAAAACCCAGGACTTTGAACATAACACATTAATAGTCTTACCAGTTGGTGGAACCTGAGTGAAAAGCTAGGATTCATTTCTGTCTGAGATTTGGCCTGCATCTCTTCTTTGGAATGGACTCAAAGGGTTAACAGATGCAAACACTAGTTGCTACTGTCTGATTTCAGTGCAGTATTTTCAAACTTCTAGCTTGATCCCAAGGTTAATCTGCTGTCATGGACTAAACTAGTAAAAATATTTTTTCTGCCTCTTCTTATTCCTATTCTTATTTACAGTACTATATAGCATTTTTACACAGCCTACTTATGGCAACTCTGAACAGTTCACAGATTAAAAACACTCAGAACAATAAAATAATGCAATGATCAAAGAACAAAGATGGCACAATCCAGACAATAAGCAAAGTAATCTCACATTACTCAGAAGAGGCTTCAGTTACCTTGCCAAAGCTCTGATTGAAGAACTAGGGCTTCAAGGCTCTCCAAAATACCAGCAGGGCAGAGCCTTCCTGGATCTCAAGGGGAACTTTGTTCCAGAAGGCAGGTGCAGAGAACATCTGCTTCTGATAGATAACATTATTTTAATCAAAGGAACCTGGAGCACACCAACCCTGCCAGATCTAATTGGTCAGGCAGATACTATGGAAGAAAGGCATTCCTTCAAGTAACCAGGCTGTTTGCCATATATAGGCAACCACCACGTTAAATTATACTCAGAAGCAAACTAGCAACCAATGCATCTTGCAAAATAAAGGTGTTACATGGGCATACTGAGGCTTGCCCATCATTATCTATACCTCTGCATTCTGGAGCAGTTAAGCGTGTATATGAACTTCAAGGACAGCCCCACATAGAGTGTTTTGCAGTAATCAAGTCATGACTGACCAAGGCATAAGTGATTGTCATAAGGACTTCCCAATCTAGGAGAGCTTTCAACTCAGATGCAAAGGCCTTTCTGTCACAATCTCCATCTGCTCAGTAAGTAGCAGTTGTGGATCTAGGAAGGCCTCCAGACTGTGCACCACTCTTGAATGGGGAAGTGCTACTCCATTCAGAATTATTGTGTAGGTGGAACGTTTCTACATCTCAAGTCACTTGATCTTGGTAGGATTAAGTCAGAGACAGTTTTTCCCTATTTATACCCACAACGCTTCTAGGCACTAGGACAGAACTTCAGCAGACCCATTTGACCAGCCCACCATCAAAAGATATAATAGTATGTCATAAATGTATTGGTGATACCAAACCCCAAACCAGTGGATAACCTGATCCAGTAGCTTCATGTGGATGTCAAAGGGGAAGGGAGAGAGGGAATGGCCTAGGGAGTGATTTATCCCACCCAACTAACACAACTGAAACCAGTTGTTGAGAAAGAAAATAAAACCTAGGCCCCCAATTCCCAACCCCCAGAGTTAGTTCAGAAAGATGTGGAGTCAATAATAGTAAAGCTGCTGAGAGATCAAGAAGCACAAGGATGGGTGGCCGCCTCCATTGCCATCTCCCTTCCTTCTCTACCACAAGTGATCAACATTATGTCAGTGCTAAATTCCAATCTGAAACCCATCTGAAACTGGTCTACATAATCCATTTCCTGCAGTTGATGAGGATTCTCATCAACTGCAGACTGACCAGCTTCTCAACAACCTTCCCCAGCCTTTTGAAAGGTACTCTCATACATCCTGTTCTAATACAAGAAGGCCAATACCATAGCATGGACCATGCTCCGTGGCTCATCTCTCTGGTCAGTTTTACAACCCAGGAATGGGGGTCAAGCTGACAACCGAGAGAACACTGTCACTTCTTCAGGAGTCACTTGCTAAAGCTCATCCCAGATCATATCACCAGACCATGCCCCCGGCACCACAGTCTAATCTGTCCAGTTAAGTCAGAGTGGATCTGAGCAATTTTATCTTCCAGGTAGCCTGATTAATACTCACAGCAGCTCCACAGATGTTCTATGGGGCCCTCCCTACCCAGAGGGGAGTGGGTCATCCTAAACATGCCTATCAGTGGATCCTTTTTCAGAAAAGTTCTCCATCTTTGTTAAAATCTGCAAATAATACTGCAAGGTTCTGTAATCCATTTTGCTTCCTTTATATTTGTTTTTGTTATATATTAATTTGTATTGCATTCATAGTTCACCTGTGGTATACATTTTAATCTTTCTGTCATGTTGATAAGCTCAATTAGAACAGCGAGGTTGGTTTCTGATACTTGAATTAAGTAGAGATATCACTGAACAACCAGCCCTTGGAGAATTTCTGCTCAATGAAATAGTT
>JANHGC010001569.1:16337-37138 GCA_027560395.1 Boaedon fuliginosus
GTCAGCTGAGGTGATGCATGCATAGTGCGCGTCTTACCCCCATCAATTTAGGCCTGAAAAACAGCTGATTTAGCCACCTTAGAGCAGAAAATTTAGCAACCAGTTCAGCCGAACTGGTATAGAATTTCTGCTCAATGAAATAGTTGCAAAATGTGTAACAAGAAAATTATCTCCCTTCTGTGCTTGATGGCAGGGCTTCATATCAGACAAAATAATGAATCTCTCTGCTCTGCATTCCCAAACAGGCACCAGAATGTTAGACAAGCAAATTGTCACGAATTAGGAAACCTGACATATACAAAGGTTCTCTGTCTGAAACACTCTGGAATCCTGCTTTCTCTGTGCTTGTTGTACCCCTCCCCCCAAATCTTGAATGTTGCCCTCCCGCTTGTTTTGAGTCTGCATCCATATTATCCAGTAAACTCTTAACCTTGAAAGTGTCTATTCTCAGTTCCTTAAGTGTACAACCATTTTCTCTGGGATAAGAATCAGAGGCTCCTGTCTCAACATCCCATCATCTAAAGTTGAAGACTTTACTCTATTTGCACACTATTGACTGACTTAGGAGGAATTATAAATCTTCATTAATTGACCTTTGTAGGAAAAAAATAGCTCTTAGCAGAAGAATTAAAAAAAGTGAGAGTAAGGCACTTTTCTAACATTCCCCATCCTGGAGTAAGATTGCAGGCTGGACTGTTATTTATCATGTGGCACATTAACATCATGTTTCAATAAAGAACACAAGAAATAAAAATACAAAATATGAAACATAAAGTCTAAAATATTATAAACATAGGTCTAGGTTAAGGATATAACTTTTGCTTCATTTTGTCACAAAGAAATGCAGGTTAGGCTGTGTGCACCTTAATTTAAAAAAACCACCCAGATATAATAGAAAACAAGCACAATGGGGGAAAAGCCAGATTAGAATTCACCTGGCAACTACTTTTCTGTATCAAGGGAATTTCTTTGTTTATATCAAAGTATAGATGTAATTAAGGTGCTGCTGAACACGAGAGGCTCATATTGTATGGCTGTGTATAACCCAGGCTTCTCTTTCTCTCCGTAGCGTTCTGATCCAAGACTGCTGTCACAATTTTTTTATGCTGATGAACGAGTGACTCAAGTGGTAACAGAAATCAACTGCCTGGATGCAGAGACTGATCCCCAACAGTATCTGACACTGTTAAACCAGTTGCATCTTAGTCAGGTATGATGTTTTTGGAGGAGAGCAAAAGGTATGAGATGGTAGCAGATCAGCAATCATGAATGTAACTGCAGCATTCACAAACAGAAGTGGAACTTCCTCCTTGCGTTTTTCCTGTATGCCTACATGTATACCTGCAAAGATTTCTATTTGGCTTTCTTCTGATGGAATTCCAGAACTAGAGGTTATTCCTGTCAAGTAAGAGGTTTATAATATGAACTGTTATTCTATTTTGTACCACTTCCACTCAAGCTGGACTGCAAACCTTGGTAGTTGAGTAGCCTGACTCATTAATCCACTTAGCTTATGCCCTTCAAATGTTAAATTACAATTCTGATCATACTCAGGAAAACCCAACTAAAGGATTATTATTATGGTTGCCTGCACAGTCAGCCAGGTGTTTAGACTGCAGTTGGTATTTTTATCCACCTTTTGAGTCCTTCCCAAGTGTCTTCTCAATAGATAGATGTTGTTTAATGACATTAAAGGTTTTGTCACAGGATGTAAGCTGTTCCAAGTAAAGCTGCCCTTTGCAATTGACTGATGGTGGTTTTGTCAGTGCTGATGGTGTTCAAATGGTGCTCCAGATGTTTTGGAATTGAACTTGTATTAATACTGTGTTTCCCCAAAAATAAGACCCTGTCTTATAATATTTTTGCCACCAAAAAAGGCACCAGATCTTATTTTCAGGGGATATCATCCACTGACTAACCTCGCTTGCGCATCTCGCCCCCAGCCTCCTTTTTGTTGTCAGAGGCCTTCAGGAACTTCTTCTGTGGCTGGCAAGGCTTTTCTGAAGGCCTCTGCAGCCGATAACAGAGCTCCAGATCAATCTGGAGCTTTGTTATCAGCTACAGAAGGCTTCAGGAAAGCCTTGCCAGCTTTGCCGGCTGCAGAAGGAATGGGCCGGCAAGGCAGGTGTCGGAGTGTGCAAGGCCTGGCTGCAACTGTCCAAAGTTAAGTAGCAGGGCAGCTCCACCCCCAACATCTCCACCCTAGCTTAATTTTTACCTTTGCACTTGAGTGGGCGGAATGTTGATTAGGGCTTATTTTGGGGTTAGGGATTATATTGGCCGCACGTGTAAAAATCAAGCTAGAACTTACTTTCAGGGTAGGTCGTATTTTGGGGGAAATGGTATTGTTGTTGTTGATGTCTTCAAGTCAGTGTTAATTCCAGGCAACTGCTTGGACAATTCCCTGCAGTTTTCTAGGTAAGATTTCAAAGTGACTGGTCACTGCTTTTTTATTAGATTTGGAAAGATAGTGACTGGTCCAAGGTCACCCAGGTGGCTTTGGATTCAAGGCTAGACTAGAACTTCTGGTTTCTAGACTGGTGCTTTAACCATTACACCAAACTGTCATTAAAGGTTAATCCTGGTTTTCCCTCTTTCCAGAGTACCAGTTGTGTGGTACAGCTAGTATTGCAATGAGTGGCAAGAAGAAATATGTACATTTTGCATTAATGTACTACTTTGCAGCAATGTCTTACTAAGTATTTAAACTAATTTATATTTCCAAAGTAAAATTTTATCCCTTAGCTAAAGGGGGAAAAAGTGAACCATTCTTACAAATGGTTCAAACTCAATTCTGGATCCTCCCCTTTTCTCTTATAGTCTGTTGATTCTTCGTAGCTTTATTCATTTTTAGCTCAAATGCAGGGCTATGACTTTGCCCTTCAATATGGATCTGAGAAGAATGGGTTACTGTCTATTGATATGTTAGGAATAAGTCAAATGTACTTTTTAGAAAAAGTACAAATATTTCTTTTCTTTCTGACAGGCTGAATTACTGGCTATCATAGAACAGATCATGGAGGAATGTATTCCCAAGGAACGGCATGGTCGTGACTATGTCATCAAATTCCCTGAAGACCTGCTAGTGGACAACCTACGGAACCACATGTTATTTGCTGCTGAGGTGAGTCATGGAGGGAAGATAACGAGATGCTCCAGAATCAGATGTCTCCTGTTTTTGTATTTTGTTTAATATATAGTGTAAATGGAGTTGTACTTAGATATAAAGCACTCGTGTGACCATTCTCTCTGATAATCTCGTTTTGCTATTCGAATATCCACCTCCTGTATTTTTTATGCTATTTATGTATTTAAAACATTTATATTATTGTCCATCTTACACCACAACTCTGAGTGGCTCACTAATCATCTAGTATGGTGCACATCAGCCGTCACCAAGTGGTCTGTGGACTACTGGTGGTCGTGAGAAAATTCTGATAGTCTGCAGAATAATTATTTGCATTTTTTATATTGCACTGAATACTATTTATCTTTTTTTAAAAATCATATTAGTGGTCCGTGGGATTTAAAATTATGAATTTAGTGCTCCCTGAATACTGGAAGGTTGGTGATCCCTGGTCCAAATGGTTGCTGAATATTTAGGACATGAAAGTTCCTTCTTTACTGAGATATAGCCTGGAATTATTTCAGAAATTAAAACTTAGTACCTTGTGAGGATTGCTTTGCAATAACTTGTATGCTATGTTGGAGGACTTTCCTCCTCCTCCCTCTTTCATCATCATCATCATCATCATTATTTCCTTTTCTTCTTTATTCACTCTTCTCCTCCTCCTTCTCTTGATAATTCTTCTCTTGGTATCACACCCAAGGGTGGGTTTAAAAAATTCCAGTAATCAGTTCTCTGCCCAGTTGCTGGGTGGGCGTGGCCATGGTGGGCATGGCCTAGTCATCCTGCTGCACCATGGCGCGGGGGTGTGTGCATTTTTGCCCTCCCCAGGCTTCTCCAGAGGCCAGAAATAGGACTTTCAGGACTTCTGGGAGGCCTGTTTTTTGCCCTCTCCAGGCTTCCAGGGACTTCCCTAGAAGCCTGGGGAGAGTGAAAACAGCTTCCAGAAGACCTCATTTTGTTCAATGTCAACCAGACAAAGTGAGGCATGTCAAAATCAGGTGGTTTGGTAGAAGGATCACTAATGGTCAGGCCACAACAAGATTCCTCTCTCCAGGCCTTGTCAGGGTTAAACTGAGTAGATTTTAAGTGAATAGCTGTTTTCCAAGCTGGCCTACAGTATTTCAATCTTGTAATGGGCCCTGCATTGTCCTGGTGAATAGGGAGGACCTTGTTGTTCACATCCTTCACTGAAGCTGAATGAGAACTTGTTGACTCCTAATGTGGAAAGGCAACTAAGGGATAAGGAATGTTCCTGTATTCTTTTTTTTTTAACTCCTTTAGTGTCTTATGGCACGCACCTACATTGATGTGGAGGAGGCAGATGGAGTACGGCTGCGTCCTCTGGCCAAAGATTTGCTATGCAGCTTAGAGGTGGTGAGGATGGTACTCCGAGAGCAAAGCTTAAACCAACCTGGACCTTATTCAGAGACTATCCGGAGAGCATTAATCCGCTTTGATGTGCTTTTTGCTGAGTTTGAACTGAGGTATGACTAAGTTCATTTATATATCAGTTTATGTCCTACTTGTTAATCCACCAAAGAAATCAGGGTTAGAAAGGACTTTGTCAGAGTTAGAAGTAGGAACCACAGTGTGGGCTGCAAATCTCTGACCTAAGCAGAACTAACCTTTTGAGAAGTAAACAACTGCTTGGGTTGCTTATTGGTAACAGGTAGCTACCAGGACAAGGCTTGGTAAAGTATATTAGGTAATATTCTGAATAAACTGGACTGGGCTATGGAGCAATAAGTGATAGGTGGACTCAGAGATGAAAAATCCTAATTGCTGTTCTTTGGATCATAAACAAACGAATGCCAAAAACCTCTTGGATAAACCCAATTAGTTACACATAATCCTGGACTTAACAGTTGTAATTCTTGATTTAAAATTACTACATATTTCCATTGCTAAGCAAGATACGTTTAAAGTGAATTTTGCCCCATTTTACCACCTTTCTTGCCATAGTTGTTAAGTGAATCACTGCAGTTGTTAGTAATATGGTTTTTAAATGAATCTAACTTCCTCATTGACTTTGTTAGAAGATTGCAAGAGGTGATCTCATGACCTGGGGACACTGCAACAATCATAAATACATGCCAGTTGCCACGCATCCAAATTTTGATAATGTGGCCATAGGGATGCTGCAACAGTCATAAATATGAACAATAATCATGAGTCACTTTTTTCAGTGCCTTTGTCAGTTTGAACAAACACAAAATTTATTTATTTATTTTATTAAATTTGTACCCTGCCTTTCTTCCTCCAGCAGGGGGAGCACAAGGCGGCTGACAACAACAACTAAAATATACAATTAATAAAATTCAGAAACATGAATGATTGTAAGTTGAGGGCTACCTATATTTAGAAGTGATAACAAAATAGTATTTGATAAAGAAACAAAAAGAGGGAAACTATTTTTGGGTTTGAATGCAGTGGGGTTGTGTTAATTTGGACTTCATAGTGTGTCTCTTTTCCAGCTATGTGTCATCTTTAGTTTCTGTTAAATCCCCTGAAGAGATCTATAGGCAGCAGGAGATTGTTGTGCTCTTCTGTGAAACTGTGGCTAGGTGAGCATTCTGACACAACTTCTTCACTTTCCGTAGTCTGGGCCAGCACATATATAATACTATGATACTAGAGTTTATAATCAAACCTTTAAGCATGCCTTTGGATAACTGTCTTGGCCCAATATACATTCAGAATTTGGAATTTAGATGTATCTGCAGATTTATTTTCTAATTTGCAGCCTTTCCTCTTTGCTTACCTAGAGCTTTGAAACTTGGCTACTTGACTCAGGAGATGATTGATGGATATGAACCCCAACTGATGTTCACCATTCCCCGCCTAGCTATTATTAGGTATGTGTTTAGTAAACAGCTGGTGTTTGACTACCGAATCAGCTACCTTACAAGATGGAAACTATAGAAACAGACCTCGGTAGGTTGGAATTCCTAAAATGTTGGACATGGTAGTTCTAATGATCAAAAGTAGCATGATGCATATATTCCTTGCAGAAGAATTTGGAACAAGTAATTTGACATAACATTTACTCAGTAAATTGAGTTATTACTATGGGTTCAGATTTGAACTTCTTTCTCCTTCTTTGCTAGGTAACTGTAACCCTAGAAAACTAAATTAATCGCCTGATTTATGTCTACAAATCATTATTTCATATAAAGCTTTGGGAATCTGTTTCCTGGTTAGAATTTATGTAATAAATGGTCCAACCTTTCTTTAAATTCACTTGAAATTCTCTTGTGACATATTAGTTCCCTGGCATAGCTCTTCATCTGAAAATCACATTTTCTGGTTTTGTGATCTTCATCATGCCTATGAACTTGTTTCTGCTTTTAAAGCACAGGAGTCTGCATATCAGATTTGTTCCTGATATAGAAAGGAACCCTGCTGATCTCTTAACACCGCCATCAAGTTATTCTTAGTAGCTGGTGTAGAACATGAACTGAGATTGTTAATTCAAAATTTCTGGATAGCCCTCTTTTCAAACAGCCCTTTTGCCTGCCTTTCTGTGGTGGGGTAAGGATGGAAGAAGTGGCAACTTTTGAATTGGCTGGGTTTTTCAAAGCAAATTTTATTTTACTATGGATCCTTAGTAAGATACTAATGGCAAATGTATTCGGGGCCAAATTCCAATTACAATAGACTTTCAAAACATGGTGTCTCCTATCTTGGCAAAAAGTAGTAATGGTACAGTACTTCTATAAGATGCGTTATGGTCAATAACAACCGCTATAAGAAATGGAAGGGCTTAAGAAAAGTAATTCTGAAAGCTGTGGAAAATGAAAGCTTAGACAATTTGGTGTACTGTATAGTTTTTATTTTATGTAAAAGACTTATTTAGCTATGGATTACAACTACAATCCTGGGCAAATCACAAGACAATAAAACAGCAAAATAACCAAACAAGCATGATGAAAACTCTGGTTCCCTTGGGGCAACAGTCTCCCACACATCCACATATCATCTTGTTGGGTTCATCCTACACCAATCCTTGAGGGAAGAACCAGTTCTTCAAGGCCTTCCAGAAAGCAAGGTGACACTTATGGTGGTGTCATTAATATGCTCAAAAATGATTGCTAAAAGGAATAAAAAAAAACGAGCAATCTGGTTTTACTAAGATTGTGCTCTCCATGAGATTATGTGTGTATATGTCAAGTACTTTTATTCTAATGGACAACGTTGGGTACCCCTAATTGGCATTTTATTTTATTGCCTTCTACACAGTGGCCTTCTGATCTATCCAGATGGACCCCTCAATTTGGAAAGGAGGCCAGAGGAGATTTCTCGAGTCTTCAGCCCTTTTTATGTCTTGCTTAGAAAAATCAGGTGTGTAACTATAGCATTGGTGTATAGGAATACAATTAACCATTAAGGAAGGGAGAAGATTTTGCTTCCAAATTGTATATTCCACAGAACTCCAGGTGTGTTTTTTCTGAACCTAAGCACTCGCCGCCTCGAGTTCCCCTGATTGGGGAAGAGAGGCGGGATATAAATCCAATAAATAAACTTCAGATTACAGCCTAAATTCTTTCACTTAGGATAACATTCTCTATATCCAGTAATTAAGTACAGGAGAGAGACGTTGTTTCTTGTTTAACTATTCTCACTGATGCAATGGTTTAACATAATCATGGCTTTAATAAAAGGGGGTAGTATTTTTTTAAAACTTTAGTTCTTGTTGTGTTGTTCTCTGGTGAAATAATGCAAACCCAAATACATTTTAACAGATAAAGGATTGTCATCAAAGTTACCCACTTTAAGATAGTCCTTAGAAGTAGGAGGCAGAAGAGTTAGCAGAAGATGAGTTGAGACATTCTGAGAATGAAGTGTGATGCATATCGTGGAGCAATGCAGTAGCTTACTGCTTTAGTGGACTGCAGGGCCAATATATTTGTGCATGTTATGAGCCCCACCCATGCTTAGCTTTGCATTGCTTTTCACATCACACCATTTGAAATTGGTATTGGCAATTTGGAGCATCAATTCCTTCCAATGTCTATGGAGATTCTCAGTCATCCAGGTCATGGTTATCCCAAAGGTGCTTTTTCAAGAGGCAACTGGACTTCCTGTTTTTTCTTTGAGGACATTTTGCTTCTCATCCAAGAAGCTTCCTCGGCTCTAACTGGATGGTAGGGCATTGAAGGATTTATACTCCTTCCAGTACAAAACCTTCCATTCCCCACCACCATCCAGTCAGAACTGAAGCAGCTTCTTAGATGAGAAGTGAAATGTCTTCAAAGAAAAACCAGAAAGTCCAGTTGCCTCTTGAAAAAAGCACCTTTAGGACATTCCTTCCAATGTACAGTGGAACCTCAGGTCACGAACGCTTCTGATCACGACCAAATCAGGTGCCGACAAAAAAATCCACATATTTTAAATGAGGTCACGATTCAAAAATCGGGTGGTGAACAAACACGACCAAATCGGGTTGTGACTGAAGTCCTGGAACGTATTATGGTCGTGACCTGAGATTCCACTGTATGGTTGGAACAGAGCTGTTCATGCTGTAGATTAGGATCACTTAATTTTGTTGCCACTGATGTTTCCTTCATGGACTCTTCCTCTTGTAGGGATTTGTTGCGTGTGCTATCCAAGGAGGAGTTGTACAAGCTGGAGAAACGTGTGCTGAATGAATGCACTGCAGATTCACAGCCCTGCAGTAAGAGGGACTCTCCAGACGTCCAAGGTTTTGCATCTCAGTGTGCCTGCCCATCTCTACAAAGGTCTGTCTAAGAAGTTTCTCCTCCCCTGCAGTCTCCACCCACCCATTTGAATGCGGGGTTTGCCTAACTTCAGCTTATAAATTGGGAGTGCTATATACAGCTTCCTGAGGTCTTTTGTGGCCATCTGAAGGTCAGAACCAGGATATACTTTGTAGTATGCAGTTAAATGGGAAGTTTTTGTCCAGTATTAGCTACTTGAGATGAAGGGGGTGGATGGATAACAGAAGCTGTCAAATAGAGAGAAGCCACAGACTGAAGCCTGTTTGATCCGTAATCTTATATCTTGCAGTCTCATGTGGTCACGTCTCTCTTTCTTTCCTAAAAAATATGTAAAGAGTTTATATTTTCATCTGCCCCCAAGCTAAAGCAGAGATACAGTGTGTGCATAACTTTATTTCAGTAGTTCCTGGATTGACATACAGATTTTTAAGGGAGGGTATGGTTAAAAAGCAAAAATAAAAATAAGCTCTTTACATTTTTTTTCTAAAGGTTTGTTCTCCTCTTAACAGGCCTTTTGTGCAGGAATCTGATAGTGCTCAGAGAGGAATGTTCACAGATGTTCCACTGAACTCTCGGTGGTTGGAGTTACGAGGCCGTTACCGCAATATAGAGGACATGATTCACACATTGTTTGTCTGTATTTCTGGTGAGTGGTCCATTGCTTGTATTCTATAACATGATGGCTATTAGCTTTTGTCTGCTTTTGTCTAACAGTTTGCAAAATAATGATTAAACAAGGGTATTTTGCTATAAGTTACTCACAATCATTTAGGGTGGAGCAACAGAAAAATGTCAGAAGTAATTAAGGATATGGTTTTCTTCAAGCCATCCATGGCTACCACGGTCCATTTTTACTGATAAGATCACTAACTGGGAACTATTTATGCTAGGAACAAATATAAAGCCTATAAAAGTGGCAAGGTATTTCCTTTTGGAAATAAATGTACAGTATAACAAGTTCACTGTACCAGATAAATACCCCCAGATCTGAAGGGTTTTTTTTGTAGCTTCTTTGCAAAAATTAGTGGAGAGAAGAAAAGAACTGAAAGTCCTACTAAAATGAAACAAAGTTCCAAGAAACCAAGGCTTAGCAATTATCTTGTAAGAATAGCTAGTACTACCCCTAAATGACAAAACTGGGGTTGAGAATAGATTGCTTAATATGTTTGAATTGGGTACATACCAGCTCATTTTAGGCATTATGCTGACTCTCTAGTAATCTAGTTGAACTCCAAATAATCTTTAAATGTATTTATTTAAATCATTCTATGTCATTTTATTTTCTAACACGCTGATCTATTTAGATGTTCAAATGTCTGGTCTGTTTCAGATAATTTAATAAAACCAGGGAATTTTTTTATTGATTACATTCAAATAAAAATATTTGCTTATTGTGTATTTTGTCTTGTTATGAAAAGAGTCTTTTGTACCAAAGTCTGCCATGATCCCCTCCCCATGTGCAAGTGAAATGCTCAAAATGCTGTGTTTTGGCAGGAGTGGCAGACCAGCTCCAAACTAATTTTGCAAGTGACCTGCGCAGCATTCTGAAGAGTGTCTTTAAAATTGTGACCTCCCAAGTTGAAGAATTAGAGGTGGCAGACACTGGACGTGAGTGAATCTCCTTTGCTAACCTACAGCTCCATAACAGTCTCATTTTGTGCAAAGCAGCATGAGAAGAAGATGACATGTTATGATGAGAGCATACAGTGCTATTCCACAAAATTACCAGGTTCTGTAATAGTGTGTGATGCATCAGGATTCGGGATCCTGTAACACTTAGATCAGTTGCATTTAATTTCCAGGATAGCTGTAATTGATAGGATTCCTTGCACCAGGCGATTCATTAACCTTCTTCCCTTGTTGATTCTATTTCTTTCTGATTACCTTGCATGATTCTATTTCTCCCAAACTAGTTTGAATTGAACCCTAAGTCAGTTCAAAGTATAAACTGTTGGATAATCATGTCCCTTCATCAAAATGAATGCATGCATAGTAGTAGTTGCATTTGAGAAGAAAACATCTAAAGCTTACAAATTTTACAAGATGGAAAGCCAGAGCAAATAGGATTTGTGTACATTGACGGAATGTTTCCTAGGGATGAGAAAATGGATAGAGAATTGCTGTGAAAATACTAGGAGGAAGGCTGTAGCCAGTATATAATCCATTATGAATGAATGTTTGCTGAACGAAAAAAAAAACCTGAAGGAAAACATGCTTCGATCACTTTCTTATATGAAGGGAAGAGCTAGGAATGTTAAGACAAAATGAACGCTGTAAAAATGGGCTGTAAGTAGTCCTCATTTACCATTTCTAATCAGGATCAAAATTTCCATTAGTAAGCGAAGCGTAATGTGACTGCATCATGCAGTGATAAGAGTTCCAGGAGTCCCAGTTGTGGTTGTTAGATGAGGACTGAGAGTCAATTGGCAAGGACTTTATGTTTCTCCTGCCCTGCATGCTCACTTCAACTTCAGCTTCCCCTACCCATTTATCTCCCTCCCATCTATTCCCTTTTGGCTCCTTTGCACTCCTCCATCACCACCACCTACCCCTGCAGGACTTCATTGTCTTCCTTAGCTGCTGACAAGATGTGCCCAAGAGCCTTCACAAGGCCACATGAGTTGAAGCACATGCTGTGCTCACAAATGCAGGCAGACTGCCAAGCGCCCAAATTTTGATTATGCGGCTCAGAGGGTGCAGCCACACGGTAACTATCCTTTGTTCAGTGTTGTATCTTCAAATGGTTGCTGAATGAATGGTCATTAAGTGAGTGACTGCCTGAACTTAAGTGTGCATAATAAAAATAGGGCAAAAAACTAAACAAATGATGAATGAATGTGGATTGTATACAATCATGAACCACCAGTGGAAAGGAAGTACATTGAGTTGGTTTGGTCACATAGAATGAATGAAGATCAAATTGCAAAACAAAGACATGAAGGAAAAGTAAATAAGTTGGGAGGAAGGGGAAGCCAAGAGAGTCATAGTCAGATGGGGTTGATGAGAAAAGAGTTGAGAAAAACAAAGCAATTATAAAAAGATGTATGAATGTTACAGAATTGAGGGGGTTTGCAAGGATAAAAGGATATGGAAAGTATAGTGAATAGTATACATCAAGTAGTTAGGTTTCTCTTTCATTTCTTGCCTTTATTTGGTTTCTTATGGCTTTTTCTTTAATTAGTATGTATACATATACATACCATTCGAAGGGTGTTCATCCCAAAGTGCATAGCTAAAAGTCTGCTCAACCATCCAGGTCAAGAAAGTCCAGTTGGCTCTTGAAAAATTACCTTTGGGACAAGAAAGGCTATTGATGTTTTATTTGCTCATGACCGTATTTGGAACAGAACTGTTTCTGTTGAGTGGCAGCAGCCCTGTGTAGGCTAATATCTTTTCCCTTTTCAGAGTTGAATCTCTGTGTGGCACCAACAGCGCCTTTCTTGACAGACTGTGCTCTCTGCTCCAGCAGCAGGGAAGGTGTGAGGAGAGAAGGTAAGAGCTCTACAGGCCCCTAATAAGCAAGGGTTCTGCCTCTGATAACTTGTTCACAAAGTGTTTGCAACCAATATTTGCAGGAGAAAATGTTCCTATGTTTAAGAATAATTTAGGTATAGTTAGGGTCAATACTGAGGCTCGGTTTGGGATTGTGGTTAAAGTACCAGGCTAGAAACTGGGAGTTCTAGTCCCACTTAAGACACAAAGCCAATTGGATGACCTGGGGCCAATCACTCTCAGTCTCAGTCTGTCTCTCAGCCCTAGGGAACAGGCAATGGCAAACCATTTCTGAAAAACCTTGCTATGAAAATTGCAGGGAGTTGTCCAGCAGTAACCAGGAGCCAAGACTGACTCAAAGGCATGTGTGTACACACCCACACACCCACGGAAATACATTATTTGATAAATGAAGCTTCACGTGTCAGTAGTTCATAGTCCATTGATATCTTCTAGACTAGAGGCACATCAGTCTAATGTTCCTGAGCTGTATTAGTTTTTTCTATTGTAAAGCTCCCTGGATTTCCCTAGGTTTTTGCTTCCTTAATTTAGGGTCCCCCCCCCCATTTAATGAGCTCTGTGCCTGGCTATTCTGAGATATTTCCTTGAATAAAGATACTAGACACATGAAAAATAGGGACAGGGATGTTTATGATACAAAGTGGTTTTAGAAGACTGATAAACAACTGTCTTGCCAACTACTCTTCTGTTCCTTTACAGATACTTTGGTGCCACCAGACTGGGTACCAGACAGCACTTCTAGCCACTGTATGGCTTGTCATGTGCCTTTCACTTTTCTTCGGCGACGGCACCACTGCCGGAGTTGTGGGAAGGTAAGAGATCAGGACTACTTTGGGTTAGATCCACCCAACATGAACCAGGAGTCAAGAATGCTGGGAGCTGTAGTTCAATTCAATTCATGAATTAGATTGTCAGCTTTGGAAGCCATATTTTACCATGCTGCCACATTTTAGTGCCAGGGAATTTGGGAGGGAGGATCTCATAGTGAGGTGGAATTTTAGACATAACATTCTTCTTCTGAGTCAAGGACAAGTTATCCTGCACCTAGCAAGGAGTGGTTGGAGGAATGTCTCCAGTTGGGATGACCAGTGATTTGACCACGTGATGGACTGATGGGTGCAGGGGATGGGTTTTTGATTTACAGTTATGAAGGGAAAACCCGGAAGTCTCAGATTCGGGTTTTCCTGGATGTACCAATATGACAACTCTAATAAAATGGAACTTTGAGAGATTGCATGTCTTGGAGTTTATTGGGTTGGAGTTTGTTACTTGGAACGCCGACATAGATTACTTTCCAAAAAGATCCTTCTTGTGTCTGGAAGGGGGATTGGAAATGCAGATCTCCAGGTGAGACAAACTGAAAGAGGCAGTCTATTCAGGGGCTGGTGACTGAGCTACCAGGCAGTTAAGAGCAGTAAGAAAGAAGCAATGGAGTATCCAATCATGTAAAAGAAATGATTAAATTGCAGCTTGTTGGGTATTCCTGTGTTGGGCCTTAAGTTGAATTATGACTGGGTGTTAAACCATGGTTATTACCCTTTTCAGTCTGCTTTATTGGATGTTTCTAGTTATACATACATTTATTAAATTGAAGTTCATACATAGATTCATTATTACTTTCTTGATGGACATATTTTTATTTTTATTTTCTCAGATCTTCTGCTCTCGTTGCTCATCCCACTTGGCAGCACTGCCCCATTTTAGGCATCTGAAGCCAGTCCGCATCTGTACACACTGCTATACTACCCACTTGCCTTCAACAAACAAGAATGCCAGTTGCCTGTGAGCATCCATTTCTGGATGAGGGCTTTATCAAATACCATCTGTGCCTGAGGAACCTCCAAGAACTGGAAAACAACTGCAGCTTGTCTCACCAGCAAAGGATTATGGGAGCAATCACACTTGTCTTACTAGGATTCTCCGGGGGGAGGGGGGGGTGAAGCAAAGGGCTTTCGGTTGTCAGGCAAGAGTTGGGTTGGAGGAAGAAGCACTATGTTCTTAAAAGGGGGAATGAACTCTTGCATTTTTATAATAAAGAACTCTTGGGATTTGTGGGGTGGGAACTAGAATCTATCATTAAAGAAGTCTGAACAAACACTTCTATGTGCTAATAAAACTGGCTTTTTCTGTAATGGAATGATGCCCACATACTTGGTGCTATTTACCTGACTTCTGGTAAAACCTAAGAATAATTTATTGTCCTAAGGTTAGTTTTTAACCAAAAATATGAGATTATGTTACCAGATTTGGATGCATGTGCAATAAGGGCTTTCGGATACTTCCAGTTGGAACTGAAAGGCAGGACCTAGATTTCCAACAACAATTTCTGGAGGAGAGCCATGGGCTTTTGCTCTTCAGCTCAATGTATGCAAGGGATGCAACACTGTTCATATGCAATGTATATTTGTAAACTCTTATGCCACACTGTGGGAGATGCTTTGGAAACCTATCTGGGATTCATACAACTTTATGAAATGACTTACGAGCTGGTTATCATCCTGAAAACTTGCCTACACTAGACGATCTATCTATCTATCTATCTATCTATCTATCTATCTATCTATCTATCTATCTATCTATCTATCTATCTATCTATCTCATCTCCATCCATCGATCCATCCATCCCAGAAGGCAATGCTGCCAAGAAAACTGCATAAAATCAAGTCTGACTTGAATAAACTAACCTTTTACTTGAAAAATGCTGTCTGTTGCTATTGCCGTCTTTTGTACTCTGAATTAAAAATAATTGCTTTTGCTGGATTTAGCTGTTGGGTTGATGTTGGGTGTTGACAGACAGAATCTGCTGCTGCAAATACAGACTCTACATATCTTGTTGCTGGGCTATTTTTATTTTCCCACCTCATTTCAAGCAGAGAATTTTGTGTATTTGTCAGCTTGTGTAAATGTGGATGACTGGTTTTGGCTCTCGTGCCTTATGTGCTAGCTAGCTAATCTCTTTGATGTCAGTTGAATAGCAAGTACCAGCATTTATTAACTGCACATAGACGTATGCCTGCCTTCCAGGCCATGAGTCATCCAGAAGCTTAAAGGGGAACTTAAACCACCTGCCTACCATGGGAAGAGATTTTGACATTTTCATACTTGAATATTATAAGACTATGTAACATTATGGACTGAAATAGTACATAGATCTCTATTAACAGTAAAATGTAAATCAGCATTCCAATAATCTTTCCCTTGCTCATTGTCTTTCTTCTCTAAGATGTGGACAATTTGTTTATAATAATCAGAAAAATTCCGTTTTCTGAAGATTGCCCCCTAAGTGCATTGGTGATATGCAACAAAGAAGTGTCACTCTGGTTTTAAAAACAGAATTTATAACTGGGATCCAAATAATTCTTTAAAAATATTCAAGCCAGTCATCTACAAATTCATTCGAAATTTAGAAATGTATTGAGTGCAAGGCTATGATGGAATGTGCATCTGAAGCAGGCGTGGGCAAGGAGGCCATAAGAGAAACTGGGACTGTTGTGGATAGCCAAATCAATAGGTTGAACTTAATTCTGCTGTTGATCCATGCGTTAAGGGAGGAGGGTGTGCAGAGCCTCATCTAGCTTCAGCCCAGCCATGTTCTGCCACTCAGAAAAGCTTTTCTCTCCCCAGCCAATTAAAGGAGTACAGTTTGCTGCTGCTCCCACCTCCTGCAGCTTACTTATTTACGTTTTATTTTCTAATTTCCAATTGACCTTATCCAGGCCAGACAGATATTGCCAAAGGGCCGGATGTGGCCCAGAGTCATAAAACGTTCATGTCTGATCTGGAGAATTGGTGGATAGGAGTTTGGGCAACAGAGCTTTCCCAGGAAGGAGCAGTAAATCTTATCAGAGAGAGGCCCAGAACACCCCTTGGATGGAGGGGAAGGAGGAAGTTCAGTGTAGCCACTTCCTAGAATTTTTCAGGATATATGTAAAGTAGAGAGTTATAGCTTTAATCTGGTAAGTTTTTGTCCATCAGGTGTAAACAAATAAAAGATTGGATTGGATTAGATTTTGCTGTGTTACATTTGGGCTTGGGCACGACAATGGCTATGTTTAAACCAGTAAAAGAAAAACGTCATTGGAACAGAGTATAAACTTGAATATGCCCCCAAGAATACAGATATGCAAATGCATATCCATTAAGATACCATCTTATTTCAGATTTGCCGTTTCTCATACTTCATGAGAATTTTTTTCATTGAAAAATATGACAAATTGCAAGCATTCATCCCATTCAAATTTTGAAAAACAGAATGTCCAAGTGAGAAGAAAAGATACTTGATTGCACATGTTTATTGCACATCCTATGTTTACAATTGTATGTTTTAAAGATGTGTTAGGGAGTGCAGTGTATTTAATTAAATACAATAAATTTGGCTTCTAATATATCTTTACAGGCATATCCAACCTTTTTGGCTTGCCTGGGCCACATTGAGCGAAGAGGAATTGTCTTATGCCACATATAAACTATATAATTCATGTATACAAATAACAAACTTCCTTTATTTTATTTATTTATTTATTTGGTTCGATTTATACCCTACCTCATTTCCCAGGTCAGGGGAACTCGAGGCAGCTTGTGGGCCCAAATTACTAGCTGTCCAGTGCTACATACGACCCATGGGCTAGGACATACTTGCACTAGCTCTTAATCATCAGTTTTGCCTCTCTGCTGAATAGAATTGCTTCTGGAATGGACTGCTGCTTTCTGTCCCTCATATCTTGCCAGTTATGGCAAGACCAACACAATTTTGGTTTGTAACAAATAATATTCCTGCACCCACTCATTCCCAAATACAGAGCCATGGTAGTGGTAGCTGAGGCAAAATATCTTCGGAACATCTGCTTGCAGGCAACAAGGATACAAAAAAAAAAATAGCTCGTCATAAATGTAACTCTTTCATGATTCCTAGTATGAGTTGCCTAAGGTGATTTCTTGTTCTCCCTATCAGTGGGGAGGCCTGTGAGTATATCGTAAATTGGAACGGTGTGCTTTTTCTATTAAAGGTAAATACAATTCCACACAATTATTTTTAAAAATAAAAACCGCTGTGCAGGAAGCTAAGTGTTTATGGATGATGATAATTTACTAAATGTATATGCTGTCTAACTCCTTGCAACTCTCATGAAGCATGGAATGCCTTAAATGTAAACTAAGGTTGCATATGAGAAAGTTTAAGGGATGGGTTACATCTGAAGGTAAAATTACATGGTGAATTTGTAGCAGGAAGGTGGGTTTTTTTTAGCAACTTATTAATTGTGCAATATAGAGAATTATATAGCTGGAGATCACCAGGTATGGCTCCTGGAGCTTTTATAACAAAACCCAGCCTTATTAAGGATAAATGAAGTTTGTTTCTATTACAGTACTGATGTATCACCAGTCCCGTTGCCTGAATTATTATATGGAATGCATTATAAATATGTATTGGTTAAAGAAATGTAAATGACACTTGCCTTCTAAATATTTTTTTCTCCTTAAAAGTAGTAAGGTATATGCTGATCATTTGTTTCTAACTAGGTACAGATTAGCGAGCAAACAAATATTAATGTACCTATCGACAGGGATTGTTAACGTAATAATGTGAGCATAATTACTCAAAATCTAGTAGGGTAAAATAAATAATAAAACCCTAGTAAGATCACCCCTGAAATACTGCAACCAATTTTGGTCACCATACTACAAAAAAGATGTTGAAATTTTGGAAAAAGTTCAGAGAAAAGCAACTAAGATGATCAAAGGCCTGGAGACTAAAACATGTGAGGAACCGGTGCAGGATCTGGGTTTGGCTAATCTAGAGAAAAGAAATATTACGAGTGACAAGATAGCAGTATTCCAGTATTTGAGGGGCTGCCACAAAAAAGAGGGGTGAAATTATTTTCCAAAGCACCAGAGGGCAGAACAAGAAACAATGGATGGAAACTAATCAAGGACAGTAGCAACCTGGAATTAAGGAGGCACTTCCTAACAGGTGAAGACAATTAACCAGTGGAACAGCTTGCCTTCAGAAGTTGTGGGTGCTTCATCACTGGAGGCTTTTAAGAAGAGACTGGACAGCCACTTGTCTGAAATGGTATAAGGTCTCCTACTTGAGCAAAGGGCTGGACTAGAAAGCTCCCCACGGTCCCTCCTCAGCTCTATTCTGAATTTAATTGAAATACGCTACGGTGAAGAAGGAGGAACAGCTAACCCTTCAGAAAGCCAGCCGCTCGTTTTGTTTTTAAATTATTCAGGCTTCTCTGCTCTTCACAAGTTAACTGCAATACACCCACTTCTTTCTTTCTTTAACGGAGCATTCCTAGACTTCTTAGACTATGCTGTCAACTTCCCCATCCAACACTTTCCTAGCCACTCCTGTCGTTTCTCTTCACTTTTGTCCTAATGGCAGGACTACTTCCGGTTCCTTTTATGGGCACATGTGTCCAGGAGGCGGTGCATTTATTTATAAATCTCTTGTAACAGCTGGGGCAACATTGCCCTTGTGTTTGTTTGTTTTGGCAGAGAAAGGAACATCCTTCCAGAGCTGCACCTCACTCTACAAAGCCCAGGATGGAGTTAATGGAAGTTATCTGCTGGTCTCACTAGAAACCTTTTTCTATTCACTTTTTTAAAAATTAAGTAGAAAGAAAGGAAATGTACATCCATGTCCGCGCATGGTTTTGTGTGTGTGTGTGTATATATACATGTGTGCTTGCTTTTAGGTCAGTCTTGACTCCTTGTGACTGTCTGGACAAACTCTGGAAGTTTTCTTCACATTTTTTAAAGTGGTTGGCCATTGCCTTCTTTCCAAAGCTGAGAATGACTGAGCCAAGGTCACCCAATTGGCTAAAGCAATACTAGAGCTCACAGTCTCCTGGTTTCTGGCCTGGTTCCTACTCCAAGCTGGCCCTCCTCCTTTTGATGTTACTCTGAAAAAGCAGTCGGGCTGGGTAAATAACCACACTGAGATTAGGCAGTGAAATTGTCCAGCCATCCTCTGACTTTGTTGGAGAAATTAAGTCCAACTGATCATCTTGAGTTTCACAACATTCTAAGTCACATTAGCCATCTCCTTATGCTCTACTGCAGGAGCACCTCCTAACCCCCACCAGCCCCTGAAAAGTGTCCCATTTGTTTTTCTCCCCTCCCCTCCCCTCCCCCCTCCTTATGAAAATGGCACCGAGACACCTGTTCCTTTATATCAAATATGACATCGGAACGTACTATTTATATGGCAAAGGAAAGAAACGAGGCTGACCCATATTGAAAGACTTGTCTGTACAAGGGAACAACATGCCTCGTTCCACCAGGCTGTAAATGTTTCCACTCAATATTATCCTAAATAGTTTTGGTCTTTAAAAAGAAGAAGAAGAAGGGTGCTTCTGTAGTACATTTGTTTCCAGACTGCAGCATCACCGCCCGAAATAAGCATTGTGGTTTTTCATTGCATCTCAGTCACCCTGACACAGGAAATGCCGCCTCTCTGCTTCTGTCACATTTTCCACGGCTCTAAGAAAATCAAGATTTAATGCAATCAGCTTGAGGAGACAGAAAACAGAACGGCCCACAGCATATGACTGACATACCAAAAAAAAAAGTATTTCTCCTGATACCCCCTTTAAGTCACTGTTGGACAAGCTCTTGTGTGGACATCACATGTTCCCATGTGACCTGGGAATTACACTCCTAAGGTCATAGCAGTTATGTTAACATCAGAAACCATAATAAAGATAATAGTGGCTTTTCAGTAGCCTCATTGAAGACCAATCACATATTGAACTACCCAGGAGCAGATGGTATGAACCACTTCCAGGCAGTTAGGCAGAGCCTCCCTGTTTTCTGCCAATTATAGTATGTGCCAGTTGTAATCAAGAGAACCAGTTTGGCATAGTAGTTCAGTTATCGGGGTAGAAATCAGAAAACGGTGAGTTCTAGTCTTGCCTTAGGAACAAACCCATCTGGGTGACCATGGCCCAATCACTCCCTCTCAGCCCTGGGAAAGAGGCAAGGGCAAACCACTTCCGAAAAACCTTGCAGGGACTTGTCCAGGCATTTCCCAGGAATCAGAAACTGACTCAAAGGCACACAGACACACATTGTAATCAAACCAGAAGAAGACGTAAGAATACTATATGCTGCCAACTCTGATCTGAGGCCTTGGAGCAGCTCAACTTTTTTTAAAAAAATAAATTTTATTGTTTATTTAAAAAGCAAAAACAACAGAAGAAAAAAAGAAGGCACAAATGTATGGAAGTTGAATATAGTATATGTATATGTATATGTATATGTATATGTATATGTATATGTATATGTATATGTATATGTATATGTATATAAATGAAGAAACAAATGTACCATGATTATAACAAAAATATTAGGTGATCACCTGGATCAGCTCAACTTTTAACAGCTGTACCTTGAGGTGGTTGCTATCTCTGTTT
>JANHGC010001569.1:38577-51379 GCA_027560395.1 Boaedon fuliginosus
GCACAAATGAGAGCATGAATGAAAGCAAGTGAATCACCAAGATTTTTTTTTCTTGTTTTGGTCCCCAAAAACTAATGGGCATCCTATACTCCAGTGGTCTTATACTCCGAAAAATACGGTATATAGACTTGTGTTTAAATCTTTCACTTGACTTTGAGTCTTATAGACTTCATTATATAATACCAAAACATTGAAAGATGAATATAGTTCATATTTGTTAATCTCTTTTAAGGTTGTGCAATGAATGAAGATGTTACTCCTTAATATTTAAATTACTGGTATTCATATTTTTAAATTGGTTTTGCCACTATTGCAAAAGCAAGAGATTGTGTCTTCTAGCAAATTCAGCAAGTTTTTGTGTTTCTTTTGAATGGAAAAGATTACTGACCCCTCTCTTACTTCTTTGCACAAAAGAGGAAGGTTGAAATTAAACCTAAGAGATTTCAGTGTGATTGAATGTGTGCTTAGTTTGCTTCACTGAATGATGTTGATAGGAAAAAAAACTATTGATTATTGGAATTTTAAATACAGCTCATCATTTTTGTTTTGTGTTTCTATTTCCTTTCAGGTCTGTACACAATGAGCTGGAGAAACACAGGTACACTTAAAGAAGTATATTGTTCTAATTGGTGGTTGTTTTTTTGGCTCTTCTCTCCCACATTTTATTGGCTAGGGAGGAAGGATGGACTCTTTTCTGCCTGATCCTAGCTATATTAATAACTAGGTGCTCCAATTCCTCTATTAATTTTGAGGGTTAGTTTAGGCTCCAGGGTCATAATTTAAAATATGTTTTTCTTTTTCTGAACCAGGAAATGACCTTTCTGGGTCCTTTCTTCCATTTATGTGCCAGGACTTCCCTCACCTGTTTCTCAATATTTCATTCTATTCATATATACATTTAAACTGTTTACCAAGTTAAGCATTTTCTAGCTTACATAATATATCATACCAGAAATCAAACAGGCTGAATTTGCATAACAAAATAAGCACCAACAACAAGTGAATGTGGCTAGTATTGGCCAAACTTAGTTTTGAGAAAATGCATCTTCTTGGTCTTTATCTTGCCCTGGTTGAATGTATGAATTCAATGCAATGAATTCATGCTCTTTGTAATTCTGTTCCCATTGATTTATTTTTCCTAAATATTTTAAGTATCCATACATTTCAGGCTTCCTCAAGTGCAGATAGCTGGTTTTCCATTAGCCTGTTACTGGCTATCCTCATTTCTGGTCAATGAAACTGAACTAGGAAAACAGTTAGTGGTAGATACTGTTTTCTGTGTATGTATTTTCTAGTTGAAATGCAGTCCAAGACCATTAACTCTTTGCTTGTCTCTTTCATACACATCTCAATAACCAGAGTTACTTATATTCTTATTAGCAAGGGAGCATAAAAGATTCTGATTTCATGGTATGCAGTACTATGCCTTGTAAAAAAAAGCAATGCTTAGATTTTTAGTACTGTAGTGCTATAAAATGATAAATAAATATAGGTAACCTATCCATCCAATGAAATTACTTTGATTAGCAGATGGCTAAACTCATTGGTTTAGTTTACTACATGCCTGAGCAAGCCTTCCGTGGGCTTGCACATGCAAAGTATTAATGAGTCTTGACAATGAGATCACTTTCAGGTCCAATTAGTTTAAAAAACCCTATCTCCTCTGAATTCATTTATTTAGAAAGCAGTGACTCAATACGGAAATCTGTGAATTAAGGAATTATTGAGCTCAGCCATATATTAGCCATTTACTCCTTGGAAAATGTGGTTCTGCCTTGTTCTGGAGTTTAGAATTCAATTAAGGCTTTAACTAAAATGTGATTGTCGACAGTCCGCATTTCTTCCCAACAGAAGGGCCCAGCTACGGCAGTGTTTAGAACAGTTGAAGCAGCAGATCCCCACAAATACAGAGCATTCTCGTTACACAATGCTTAGTCTCCTGCATCGTGCCAGATTGCACATAAAAGTAAGTAATGTACCACACTTCTAGGAAGCTGTAGTAATATTGGGAATAGTTAAAGACTGTCTTTCTGGACTGGTTTAGTTGCTGGTAATTTGCAAATAATATTGAGGTTTCTAGTTTTAATATTTTATTAGAAATAACCTACAGTCTTTAAAACTGAACATAGAAAAACGGTTAAAGGATGATCAAGTCAATAAATGGAAATGAATAAAGAAAGAAAGAAAAACCAATTTGTCATCAGAGAAATTGTCAGAATGAATAAAGAAACTTTGAATCTGTTGGAAATGTGAACAATATGAAGGGTCAATTTATCATATATCGATGGTGGGGAACGTTTTCCTCGTCAAGTGCTGAAAGTGCACATGTGCGTGCCCACCTACCCCATGTGCATGCAATCTCCCATGCATGCGCACACGCCTTCCCATCTGCATGCAATCTCCTAGAGCTGAAAAACAGCTGATTGGCGCTGCCATGCCAATCAGCTGTGCTTCGGAAGAGGGAAGAAAGCTAGGTATAGGGCTGGGGCAGTTGGGAGGGCCTTTTTGCATCTCAACTGGCGGGAGGCATGTGCGGTGGGGCAATAGCGTGTGCCCGCAGGGAGGCCTCTGCCTGCCACCTCGGGCACACATGCCACAGGTTCGCCACCAGAGTGATATATAGTGGACATGTAAAAATTGCCCCAAAATTGGGTACAAATACATTAATTCAGAAGTTTTTAAAGACTAATGTACGATTGAAATCAGAACTTTCTAATTTGGAATTAATAGATAGCTAGAAAAAAAACATGGAACTTGTGCTTTTATGTATGACATTTGCAGCGTATTCAAAAAAATTCAAGGGGAAAAATTTGACACTACCCATAATAGAGGAATGGTTGGTGAAGATACTGGAACTTGCAGAGATGGCTAACTTGACTTCCTTGATTACAAATAATATCTACATTTAGGGCTGACCGGAAACCCCTTGTAGACTTTTTCCATGAAGTGGAAAAAATTATACCTATCACATGGTTTTGATGAATTGAAAAAAAAATGAAGAGAAAAAAGTGAGGTTTTTTTTATAATCATAGAATAAGATAATTATGTAACATTACATATCTGCTACAAAGAAAACCAGCTTTTTTCTGCACCTTTTCTTTTGTCTCCTTTATTCTGTATTATTTTTTATGTCTTTTTAAAAAACTTTTAATAAAAATTGTATTAAAAAAGAAAAATCCCTGCCAACCTTCAAGTAAGTTTAAGAACACCCCCCCCCCAAAAAAAAGGGGGGGGGGGAGAAATGTAAATCTAGCCAAGAATAACTTTTTATAATTTATTCAGTTTTGTGTTTAGGATGCTTAGCAAATGCTTCCAGCTGAATTTGAGAAAGTGGCTGTATTACTTTTTTGTTTCCAACAGTTAACAGTGTGATGTTTCTAGGAGATATGAAATAAAAGCATCTCAATTGTTAACTTCAAATGTTATTTTCGATCTGTCTTTCACTCCCAGAAGCTAGAACACCAGGAACAGAAAGCTCAACAAGTGAAAGAGAGGCTACGTTGTGAGCAGCGGAATTTGTACCAGCGCTTAGAAGAATTGCAAGCCCATCTGAATACGGAACAGGCAGAAGCAGATAGCCTGGATTCTTCTCGGTTCTCCTCTGAGCATTCTGACTCAGGTGGGCAATGCCCAGAAGTGGGCTGCACTTACCTTCACAATGGGTTCTCCGGTTGGGAGCACACACACACTTTTGATTCGCTCGCACCCCTTTGGGAATGAAACAGAGCTCGTTTTTTGCCCTCCCCAGGGTCTGGAGGATTTCAAGCCTTGGGGAGGGTGAAAATGGCCTCCCCCGGGCTCTGAAGGCTGGAAATGGTACTTCTGGAGGGGCCGTTTTTCACCCTCCCAGGCTCCGCGTGGACCCTGCACTTACCTGGGATCCAAAATGGGTCATGTGGAGACTCCTGGGGAGGGGCCAGCCAGGACTGGGATTTGGGGGTTCGCTGAACTGGGCAGACCCTTAGCAAGTGGATCGCGCGAACCCCCAGCAGCCCACCCCGGCAATGCCCAGTAATGGTTATAGTGCTACATCTTCATGATGCCAACAAGTTATGCAGCAAAAAAATGAAGGGTCTAATAAGCGGGAAGTCACTCGCTACAGTGTTAATGATAAAAGGTCTGATAAATTTGGAAATTACCTAGGTTGAGGATGACTGAGCCAGATCTATGTTTTCATTTTATAATCCCAAGCAATTCTGGGCAGCCTACAACTAAAAAACAACTTATTAAAACAAAAAAAAAGGAAGGAAGCTTATGAAACCTCGGAGCAAGGAGATCTTTCCAGAGGGCAAGAATTGCAACATAGTATGTAGGCTTCCTGGGTCCTGCAAAATGATTTGAATTGACAGGACCCAGAATATTATTAGTATTATTAGTCGCCTCGAGTTCCCCTTGACCGGGGAAGAAGGGTGGGTATAAATCTAAATAAATAATAAATAAATATACCCCCCTGCTGGACTGAACTGGACAGGCAGAGGAAAAACTGGCTATCCCTATGTTGAAAAGGAAGCTTGTATGAGATACTGCATTCCATTTGAATAAAGCATAATGGTGAGGGTTTTTTTGTTTTGTTGCAGAAGATGAAGTGGACGTAGAAGGCCTGGCATCTGCTAGCATTGGAGATGTCATGACTGCCTTCAGTACTCAGCAGGAACACAGCTACTCCAATGTCAGCAATTTCTGGTTATGGACAGAAGCTCAGTTAGTACAGCATTCATCTAGACAAGCTTCAAGCTTTTCAGAAATTACTTCATGGCAGGGTAATTGATACATGGTTTATAAGACTATTTTCTATAAGAGGAACCCCACTTTCCTACAAAAAAGACTATGCACCTCCTCATCAAACCAAGTTTTGCATCTCCATCTTCTTCACAAAATCAACTAGGGCAATTGTTGAGAGCTACGTACTGAAGCTGGCTAACTTTATATGTAACACATGGTGGCAGGAGAAAGAAGAGTGAGATTTAAAACAATTGATATGCACTTGGTTTGGATAGCTGCATTTTACACGCCACCCTAGTTTAGGTTTGTGGATCAGGCAAGTCCATTCTGCAGAAACTTGCGCTGGTGAGGACCTCTAGTCATTTTAAACAAAAGATACACTTCGCTCTTATCTACAGGGATTTAAAAAAATCCATATCACAAGTAAATGCTCAGGTTTATTATATGAAATGGGTCTTGCTGTTGTTGAATAGACTAATAGTAAAGTTTTGCTTTAAGAGTCCTTTTGCCATTGCAAAATCTAGATTTCCTGACCTTTGACTTAAGTGAATGACCTTAAGATGTACTCAGTGGGTTTTTGATAAATATTTTTAATTGTAACCTAACCTCGGTAATTTGTACCATTTATTCCCCAGTAGCTACCAATTCTCTGAAGCCTCATATACAAAGGCTTGCTTTTTGCGTTGCTTAAGAGGCAAGTGTAAATAGAAAGATAATTAAATCATTGATGAAAAACAGATAGATGCCGAAATAAATTGAAGTCTATTCTTTTAATGATAATTACACCTTTAAGAAAGAAGATGATTGTCAGATTTGTACAGTCTCAATTAAAAAAAACATAAAATCTACAGACATTCTGGTCAACTTCCAAAGGAAGGGAAGCTTAAGTTAAAGTGAACCTTCCAGAATTATTGTAACACTCTGTGCCAGTGGCATTCTAGTTCCTTCAGTGGAAAAACTGTTTTCTCACACATACTGTTGCTTTTTTGTAGTAGCTGCCTTGCCAGCAAAGTCCTTTGCTTTTTCAGTAACCGCCAAGGCAGTCTCCTTGGCGGTTTCCACTAGTGTTTTAGATGGTGCCTCACCTGTAAAACCAATAAGTCAAAAGTTCAGGAGTAAGTAAATATATCCACATATATTTTTCTGTAAAACTAGTTTGTTCCTATTTTGGAAAATATTGTATAACATTTGTAATAGTCATTACCTATAAGGAATGATTTTACATTTTTAATACAGGTAGTCCTCAACTTAAATCATTCGTTTAGTGACAAAGTTGCAATGGCACTGAAAAAAAATACTTGGCAAGTAGCTCATATTTATGAGTTGCTATATCCTGGGTTCACGTAATAATTTTTTGTGACCTTCTGAAAAGCAGTCAATAGGAAAACAGATTCATTTAACCATCTGTGTTAATAACTTAATAAATGCAATGATTCACTTAACAACTGCGGCAAACTAGGTTGTAAAATGGGATATAACTGTCTCACTTAGCAACAGAAATTCTGGGCTCAATTGTGATTTTAAGCTGAGGACTACCTGTGGTACTTAGAAAAAATCCAAGAAAGCAATTAAGATTTTTTTCTTAATCTACATTTTATATACTGCATTTTTAGTTGCTATTACAGATGTACCCACCTTGCATTTTGGCCAGCACATGTTCAAAACCTTTAGTAGTCTTGGTCACATTGCTCTTGAATCTAGCCAAGCCAAATTCCTAAAACAAGAGAAGAGCTAGTTGAGCAAGAAGCAAAGAGATAAAAATAGCCTCTTCTCTTATTAGGAGAGCTTAAATGTTGAGCAATCAGCCTGGTTTTTCAGCTAGATACCAGTAGTCCCAGATTATTTATTATAGGCTGTCTCTTCTCTGTCATGCATAAACAGATCTGTAGCTCCCTTACCTGGATAGCACGGGAAACGCCAAAGAGACGGGAGGAGACCCAGGCTTCCCGCTTGACTTCTGTCCAGCTGTTGTTTTCTGGGTTCTCTCTGTAAACACATCGCTCCTCCACTACCTGCAAGGGAGACAGCATTCCAAAATAACAATCACTTCCCCAAGCCTTCTGAGTCATTTTATGTTGTGGCTGCAAGTAAATGTAAACCCTTTTTCTGTTACCATAAGACGTGCATGATTAATGTTCCAGGTGAACGTGGTCATGGTTCGATTCTGTAGGTCCACAATGGAATCTTCTAGGATATAGACATGGCGGCCAACATTAGGTGGAAAGAAGTGCTCTGCCCAGCGGGGCATCCGGTTGGTTTTGGTTAGGAGCCTCCTGGAAAGCAGTTTCTGGTCATCAGTCACCTCTCGGTGCAAGATATCTTCTGTTAGGACATGCTTGCTGGGTAAAAAAAAGACAGGATTTAAGATACTACCCTATGTTGTAGAACTATAATTAAATTGTGGCATAACACTCCCTATTTGTCACACAACTCAGTGGAGTCAAATAATACTGCCTTAGCTACCTTATTTCCACATCTAGAATCTATTGCAAAAGCACGCCTGTCCTGACTGGGAAGGAGAGAGAAATGGAAAAGCATCGCTTTCAGGTTTCCTTTTGACAGGATTACAGTTCTACTAGCATGCATTTATTTTGTTATTTCAGAATCCTATGGGCAAGAGAAGTGGTCTCATGTTTAATTAGGTCGATCACCTTTTAATTATTTCGGCCAAATATAGATGAAAGTAAGTTAAGTAGGACATTACAATGACCAAGATTAACCTTATAGTTAATGAGATCAGGATAAAAGAGGCTTTGGCTATTGGCTTGAGAAGATAAGCAGTTGCTAACTAAACTTAACTCAGGGGTATTATTCGGGTGTTTCCCTAAGAGGGGCTCATTTTGACAACGGTTCCTTCTAGCACCAGTTAAACCGAGTCAATCCATTATTATTGATCGTTCTTTTCCCCCAGGAATCTTCGAATTTCTAAACGCAGCGGCTGAGAAAAACACCACCACAACTTCCTATTATTTCAGCTTCCAAGCACAGTCGTAAAGTGCTCTTTAATCTACTGGAAGAGGACGCTCGAAGCAGCCTCAAACCAGCTCAGCGCGCTCGCTCGCTGGCTCCCTCTAGCGGCTGAGAAGGCCACACAGCGGCCCTCGCCCTTAAGGGTTGAAAAAAAGGGTTGGGGTTTGCAATCATTCCTTTTTCTCCCCTTTCGACTTCATCAGCTGCCCCTGCCTTCACGTTTACCCCCTGGGGCGGAATCCCGGATCGGCGCAGAGATCCCCCCACCTCCCCCCGAGATCGAGACTGCAGCCGGAGCCACGCCCGCACTTATTCGGGAAGTAATCCCAGGGCTGCCCAACTTAGTGGGGACACCCGATTGGCGTATATAGCCAGCCCACTGCAGCCCGGGACTGCAGTGGTTTTGCAATAGCGAGCAGGATGAAGGAGACGAGGCTTCCAAACGGCAGCCCTTTGGCGTCTTGCCCCGAAAGAAGAACCTGCTCCGCGGAACTAGGGCCTCTCTTCTGCCACCCACCCCCTTAAACCTCTCCGAGACCGAGGGCGGCTTGGCTCCACTCCCACCCGGCAGGACGGAGCCGCCCCGCACACCGCGGGGCTAAGCCGGCGGCGAGGCGGAGAAGAGCCCCCATCCCCGCGCGCCCCCCGCCTGACCTGTAAGGGTTTGGGTAGCGCTGCCAAAAGGCGGTGAAGACTTGGTCCCAGGGCCCCTTCAGGACGCTCAGGGTCAGGAAGTACTTCCCCATCGGCTCCGCGGTCACCGGTCCCGCGGGAGACGGGAGTGGAGGAGCAGGAGGCGGCAGGAGACGCCGGCGGAGAGCGGGGGAGGAGGCTTGCCCCGACCCGGGCTCACGCTCTCCCGCCGTCCCGTCCCCGCCAAGCGGGCAGTGCTAAAGATGGCGGCGGGAGCAGCAGCTGCAGGCACACCGCCGCAGCCGCCATGCAGAGGCAGGAGAGGAGTAACGACTTCCGCGGGGCGACGGCGGCGCTTCCTTCCTCCGCCGCTGCCCCTCCTCCCCCCCTCCTGCTTTCCCGGCCGGGCCCCGCCCCCTCGGAGCGCGCGTGCTCTTCCGCTCCCGGCGGGAAGCCCCGCCCCTTT
The DNA here is from genome assembly GCA_027560395.1 of Boaedon fuliginosus. Taxonomy (NCBI): domain Eukaryota; kingdom Metazoa; phylum Chordata; class Lepidosauria; order Squamata; family Lamprophiidae; genus Boaedon; species Boaedon fuliginosus. The sequence continues at coordinate 47,369 of JANHGC010001569.1, forward strand.
CCCTCCCGCGCTCGGCGCGGCTCCCGTCAAGCACCGCGGCGGCCATAGAGCCCCGCTCGACGACGGGCTAGGCCTACAGGGAGCCGCTCTGGGAAGCCGTTGGGAAGCGAGACGCCCGCCCACCCCTTTCCCGGGCCACGCGGGCTTTCGCGGGTTCGGCCGCCGCCACCTGCCCGGCTCTCCGCTAGGTCGACGGACTGCGCTGCTGTGGGGTAGAGGCTTCCTCCTCCTCCTCCTCCTCGCTTGGTAGGACCGCTTGGCCCTAGAGCAAGGGTCTTCAGACTTGGGCACTTTAAGGCTGGAGGACTTCAACTCCCAGAATTCCTCAGCTGACATTCCTTAAGGGGGAATTCTGGGAGTTGGAGTCCATCAGCCTTAAAGCTGCCAAGTTGGAAGACCCCATAGACCAAGGCTCTTCCAAAGTTGGCCAGTTGAAGACGGGTGGACTCCAACTCCCAGAATCCCCGAGCTAATGGGGCTGGGGGAGGAATCCTGGGAGTTGGAGTCCATCAGCCTTAAGGCTGCCAAGGTTGGAGACCCCATAGATCAAAGGTCTTCCAACTTGGCCAGCTTAAGACTTCTGGACTTCAACTCCCAGAATCCCCGAGCTAACGGGGCTGGAGGAGGAGTTCTGGGAGTTGGAGTCCTCTGGGCTTAAAGCGGCCAAGGTTGGAGACCCCTGCCCTAGATGAAGGGTCTCCAAAACTTGGGCAGTGTAAGGCTGGTGGACTTCAACTCCCAGAGTTCCTGAGCTGACATGACTGAGGGAGGAATTCTGGGAGTTGGAGTCCACCAGCCTTAAGGCTGCCCAGGTTGGAGACCCCATAGACCAAGGGTCTTCCAACTTGGCCAGTTTAAGGCAGGTGGACTCCAACTCCCAGAATTCCTGCGCTAACAGGGCTGCGGGAGGGATCCTGGGAGTTGGAGTCCTCCAAGGCTTAAAGATGGCAAGGCTGGAGACCCCTTGCTGTATTGTGGTTAGGCTGCTCCTGGAAGGCGGGGGTGTCTCTCTCTCTGCGTCTGTCTGTGGTGGAGGTAGTTCCCAGTGTGTAGCTTGGTTTAATCTTGCTGGCAGGGCATGCAATCGTCCCGGGTGCCAGGGGGTGAGATGGGTAGAGTGATAAAGCTATCATGTCTTGTTAATCCCATCACCCCGGGGCTGAAGGGGTGGTGGGCAGGAAGCAGCTTCGTCTTTCAAAACATGTTTCTCCTTTTCTCATCCAGGGAAAGATAATATTCTGCCTTTTTAATGTTTCCTAGGGTATTTCATTCTTCTGGGGAGCTGACTTCCTACAACTGAGTATTGTTAAAATATTCATTCATTCATTCATTCATTCAGATTTATACCCCGCCTCTCTTCCCCAGTCAAGGGGAACTTGAGGCAGCTAACAACAGTAAAATACAATGGTATACAATAAAAACAATTCTAATGCAATCACACAATCCTCCAAGGGGGAGGGTACATTAATTCCAGGTCTTTGTGGCTTTACGGAAGGCCAATAGAGAGGGGATGGTCCTGATCTCTACTGGGAGAGAGAGAGAGTGAGTTTGCAAGGATATTAGAAATAATGGAAACTATAAATGTAGAAGTTAAAGGAACTTTGTGCATTTCTTTTTTAAGCGCAGCCAAAATCAGCCTGTGTTTGCATACTAATACAAGACATAAATTTGTTATTTTTTTTTCTGTCTATTTCCCAAAGCAATGGAATTTCAATTCAACTTCTCTGTAGACAAAGCAGCAGAAGACGAAATAGTTACTGCTGAGAATGAAAAGCCACCGCAGGAAACGGTCCTATTGAATAACCAAGAAAGCAGCAATAGGGTTGCCCCAGGAGGAGATAAATCAAATTGCTATTTACCTGGAACCGCGGCTAATGCATCGGACCGCAGGGCGTTGGAGGCATGCCCTGATGCAAGTTTGCCGAGGAAACAACCCTGCCCCAAATCTGCCAAGGTGCACGATGTTCCTAAAGATGCTGGTCTTGTCCTTGAGGGCAAAACTATTGCAACTTTACCAGGCGCCCACCGCGCCAACATTCACGCGGTGGAGAGTGCACTCCCGGGGGGATCTGACGTGTCTTCTCCATCGGACCTGGTGACGGGCGTCTACGAAGGGGGCTTAAAGGTTTGGGAGTGCACTTTCGATCTCCTGGATTACTTCTCAGAAGCCAGCGTTCAGTTTGCCGAGAAGACCGTCTTGGATCTCGGGTGCGGCGCTGGGCTGCTGGGAATAGCGGCGCTGAAGGGAAACGCCCGAGAAGTTCACTTTCAAGATTATAACGGCTCCGTCATCGAAGGCCTCACCGTGCCGAACGTACTGGCCAATTATCCTCAAGATGATGATGATGGTGGCGGTGGGGACGAAGATACCCAGCCTCACCTCAATCCATCTAGGAGAAAAGACCTCGGCCAGGGTTTTCTGCCCAAATGCAAGTTTTTTTCGGGGGAATGGTCAGCGTTCGGTCAACTTATTTTAAACACCGCGCCTTCAGTAAAATACGATCTCATACTTACCTCAGAAACCATCTATAATCCTGATTACTACGAAGCTTTCCATGACGCCCTTTCTGGTTTGTTGGCGAGAAGGGGCAGCGTGTTTTTAGCTAGCAAAGCTCATTATTTCGGGTGCGGAGGAGGGGTCCACCTTTTTACCAGTTTCCTAGAAGCGAAGGAGGTGTTTGAGTCTCAGGTGGTCAAAGTGATGGACAGGGGGCTCCAGCGTTTCATTCTTGAACTGACCTTCAAGGATGCCCGTTAACGGGCGAGCGGGCAGAGTATTAAACGGGCATTTTCCGTGGAATAAATGACTAGATAATTTAATAAATGTCAAGAGCCTCGATGGCGGTAACACAATACATAAGGGCACCGAAGAGCCTCGGTGCCGCCTCGAGTTCCCCTTCGGGGTGAAGAGAGGCGGGGTATAAATCTAATAAAATTGAAATTGAAATTGAATTCTTTGTAAGTTTTATAAAAGAGCTCTTTATAGTAAAATCACTTTCCAAACTCTGGTAAAAGCTTAGAATAAATAGATTAGTTATTTTTGTGCAAATAAAACTATTGGATATACATAGATTCATGGGTCCTAGTCATGATTAAGTAATGTTTCAAATGTCAAAGGTAATATGATTCTCAGCAGCAATTGCCAGTGTACATCTGTTCTGATAGTGTCCTAATGTGGACTTAGAAACAGAATACTTGACCAGATAGAGGTGTTTCTCATGTTTTTAAAGGTATTTGTGGATCACTATGTTAAATGTGCAGTAATAATAAGACCTTATATTTGCACCAAATGTATTATCCCTTTCACAGGATTCAGAATTGCTTCCAGATCTAGGATAATTATTTAGTATAAAATCAGATTTTCACAATAAAGATATGATTTGCTTATAGTTTCCTCAAATAAACTGAATTTGATGATCTAATTTTGTACCAAGTAATCAACCTTACAGTATATGATGTATGAGCCTATTTAAAATAGTGAGATATCGACGGCCCGTGGCCTGGCGGCCAGTTTTAACTGGCTGTGAGATCGCGCCACGTCAGAGCGTTCTGTGCACAGCCGGCGCTTCTGGAACGGACAGATGAATAGACTAAACTATGATATTCTTTCCGGTTCAGCCAACCCTGCAATTAGGCGTAACCATTTAGAAACCCATCCCTGGGTATATATAGTGGGACATGAGTTGGGGTTCTCAATGTGCAGCTGTTGGGTCAGAGTGCTTGCAGAACACCACAAAGATTTCGAAGTCAATTGCACACAATGCACATTTGACAGACGACCGGCAAGCGCACAGAACGCTCTGACATGGCGCGATCTCACAGCCAGTTAAAACTGGCCGCCAGGCCACATGCCGTCAAATCCACCCCCCATTGTCTTGCAGAGGGCGTGTTTTAACTGGCTGCAAGATCGTGGAGCCCAACGTGCCACGTCAGAGTGTTGCGTGCGCAGCCGGCACTTCTGGAATGGACAGGTGAATAGTAGGGCCGAGTCATCCATTGCTGAAGGACGTC
>JANHGC010001569.1:60318-80034 GCA_027560395.1 Boaedon fuliginosus
GCCAGCGTTGCTAGCTGGGGACTTCTGGGAGTTGAAGTCCACCCATCTTAAAATGGCTGACGTTGGGAAACACTGTTCTAGAGGTCCAACATCTTGTGGAGGAAACTGATGGTGTTTAGATGAGAGAATAGAAACTTAAGAAGAGAGAACCATCTCCAAATATAGAAAAAGGTGTTCTTTGTTGCTCTAAGGAGCTGGACTTTAAACATTCAGTGGAAACAATAGAAAAGCAGGTTTTTACTCATTTTTAACTCCAAGAATAGGATAGGATAGGATGAATAGAACAGAATAGAATAAACAGCTTTGTGGATTGAGATGTTTCAACAAAAATAGACCATGTTCTTACATTATAAATTTCCCTTGAATGGAGGAAACTTCAATAGACTTAAATTAAATCTATACCTTCCACTATAAACATTCTATGCAAACGTTTAAAAATAGCATCTTCTGCATGGAAAACGTCTTTGCCTGCTCAGAAAAAGGGAACACACAAATAAGTAATACTTAAGATTTCCTTCCTTTCAAAAAGCGAGGCCAAGGAGGAGGCCAAGATTGAGGTTTTTAAGAAAGAAAGTTGTAGCAATTAGACCAATTCTTGGAAGGTAAATCATTCAGAGGGCCAAAGCCATAGAATGCTGCTCATTAGATTTTCCTTCATACTTTTTTTTGCTTATTTGATTGAGTACAAGTGTACAAGTGTACAAATCTAAAACAGAAACAGCCATTCTGACCCTGATAACTACAAATCATCCATTTCCAAAGGTCTTCCAAAACTAATTTAAGTTTTTATCATCTTTTGCCACCCTCACCTTGTGGGGCTAACTGTTCTGAAAGAGGGAAGCCTACAGTGGAAGTGTTCCACTTACTAGTCTCTCTCTCGAGAAATCAATTCCTATTTATAGGAACAGGATTTGAACTAGATGGATCTTCGGTCTCCTTCAGAAAGCTTCCCCTCGTATTCAACAATTCAATATTCCCTAAGTGGCACCACAAAAAAATAAATGCAATTCACTGTCACAAACAGCTACCAGTCATTGTATATTTATACCGTATGAGAATAAGAGCTGAGGCCTGGAGCACTACAGGTAGTCCTCAACTTACAACAGTTAGTTTACTGACTGTTCAAAGTTACAACGGGGCTGAAAAAATCGATTTATGACTATTTTTACACAACCGCTGCAGCATCCCCGCCATCACGATTAAAATTCAGGCGCTTGGCAACTGACTCCTATTTATGACGGTTGCAATGTCCTGGGGTTTCGTGGTCTCCTTTTGTGACCTTCTAGCAAGATGCTTGGCAATGGAGAAGCCAGATTCACTTAACAGCTGTGTTATTAACTTAACTGCGGTGGTTCACTTAACACCTGTGGCAGGGTAAGTCGTAAAATGGGGCAAAACTCCCTTAACTGTCACACTTAGCAAGATAAATGTTGGGCTCAATTTTTGTCATAAGTCAAGGACTACCTGTATTGCTTTGGTCTAATGTCTCTCCAGCTGGTTTGGGAAGCAGAGATTATATTTTGAAGGAAAGTTGTAGGCATGCATATGTTTTCTACACCAGTTGGGACCCATAAGACACAATGGGACATCTCTCAGATTCTCTGCCACCTGGGACTTCTCACCCCTGGTATATTTGGAGAACATCAGGATGGAAAACTCTGCTTTAGGTAATGCAAGCAGGCATTGAGTCTTCTCCAACCTCTATTCTGCTTTCTGACGAGCCTCTGACTAGGTCGCTTTGCTAGCTATTTGCAATGAGTTGTTTCTTTTAAGGTAGAAATAATAATACACTTGTTCACACTATTCATCGGGAAAAAAATGCAGAAGGGTCTAATGGCCATAGTTCTCCTATGACTCCCCTCACCTTAGCATCCCACCTGAATCCCAAAACAGAGAAACATGATGCAAAAGACCTTTAGAAGGAAGGTGACATGTAATAGCTGCTCTAAGTCACTACAAGCATTGAGGAAGCTAATGGGATAATAAGGCGTAAAGTGTTGCAAAATAAATACCTTTCTGAAGTATAGTGCCCCAGATTAGGGTACTCTGAACTGCTACTAACAGCTCAGAGTCATTTGGAGCCATGTGGCATTTATTTTATTTTTATTTATTTTATTTTATTAGATTTATACCCCCCTCATTTCCCCATTCAGGCATAAACATTCAATGCTTTTTCTGAATTTACAGAGTCTGTTTAATTGTAAGAAGTTTCACCCGTTCTAAGACCATTTTTTTTTCAAACACATCTGAGCCAAGGCATGTCATTTTAGTCTTAATTTTATAAAGATTTTCAAAAATATGTTTATTTTTTTATTCAGAAATATAACTTCTGTCATTTACCTCCAAGTAACCAAAGCAACATATATTTAACATCATAGCTTGACGCCTTCTATTATTAAAAACCAAGGAGATGGAGCTGATCCAGACACTGCAAGGAGTTTGCTCCAACGCACCTCATTTTCCAGGAGCAACTTATAAATTTGCAGTGCTGGGATCCAATTAAACTCATTCACACATCATTTCCTTCTAAATCCAGAATGTGTTACGCTGTCTGCAGCTTGGCTCTTCTGGAAGCCTTGCCAGATGACATGAATTAGGAGAGGGAAATTGTTCCTGGCATCACAGGTAGGAAGTCCCAAGAACTGTTTATGGCAACTGAGTCCATTATCGCAATACTGCAGCAGACCAGTTTTAATTCCGCCAGCTGGAATCCAGAAGCAGATTTCCCCAGCGAATTTCAAAACACGTTTCCCAGAAGTTGATAAAAACAGTCCCGTCTGTCCCCAAAATTCAGTCAGTCCCCTTTTTCTTTCCCTTGCGGGGCTGCTTTTTCTTCCTCACGTGGCCATGTGGCCCAGCAGCTCTTTTCGCGTTCCCCGGGGACTGAGCCTTCTTCTTCGCTGGAGGACCCTGCTCAGACGTTTCCCTCTCGCCCTCTCCTGCCCCTCGCTTCTTCTTCCTCTTCGTCCTCTTCTTCTTCTTTCCTTCTGAGGGACCCTCGGCTTTGCCAACAGCAGGGATTCTGCTGCCTCTCTCGGGACCGTCCTCCTTGGACTGACCGGGCTGGGCCTTCTTGCGGTTCTGACGTTTTTTGGTGGCTGGAAGGAAGCCCTTTTTCTTCCGCTTCAGGGACTCGACCACACTTCCATTTGCAGGCCGAACAGCGACTTTCACCCTCGCAGGCCGCCTGTGAATCAAAAATAGGAAAGGACCTGTGACATCCACCGCTTTTTCTTAAGGCAGTGTCTCTCAGGCTCGGCCACTTTTAAGATGTGTGGACTTCAACTCCCAGAATTCTCCTAACTGGTGAAAATGGCGGCCTGTGGGCCAAATGTCTCATGTGCAGGCCACGTCCACCCCAGCTCCACAAAGGAGGAAAGCATCGCAAAACGTCACATGAGGGCAATGTGATGCGGCGCGTTTGACACCTGTGCCCTCCATGGATGGACAGGGAATTCTGGGAGTTAGTCCACACAACTTAAAATTGCTAAAGTAGAGACCCACTGCCCTAATCTAATGCCTCCCTGTATGTTAAACAACAACTCCCATCAACCACATATCAGGGCCTTCCATCATCAACTAGCCTTTCATTTTTAAGATCGCTCATGAAATTTTAAGAAACAGAAGTTAAAAACTGAGCATTTGGAATTTATTCTGAAAAAATGAACCGAAGCGTTATGTTAGGGCAGGGGTGTCAAACTGGTGGCCCGCAGGCCAGATGCGTCATGTGTGTAGCCCAACCCCAGCTCCGCAAGGGGGGGAAAAAGTCACAGTACGGCACATGATAGCAATGTGACATGGTGAGTTTGATGCCCCTGGTGTTAGGGGAACTGGGGAGGGGAAGAAATGTTAAGGGCCACCATCAGCAGGACTACGAGGCATGGGGGTTGTGATTCCAGTTTTCTTTTCTTCAGGAAGTCAAGCTTTTATGGCCTGTGTTAATTTCCAAGTTCGTTTTCTAAAATTAACAAGCCTGATCAGGAGGGCCAAAGGGTTGCATGGAGCATGCAGCTTCCCCTTCTGTGTGTGTGTGTGTATGTGCCTTCATGTCTGTGCTGACTCCTGGCAACTGCTCTAATTCCTGAAGCTTTCTTGGCAACATTTCAGAAATGGCTCCACTTGCCTTCTTCCTAGGGTTGAGAGAGACTGAATGGTCCAAGGTCCCCCAGTTGGGACTAGAACTCACAGTCTCCTGGTTTTTCTAGCATGGTACTTTAACCATGACACCAAACCTGCTCTATAACTTACTTAAATCCCAGGAGTTTCATAACATTCCAGTACATGTTGTCAAGTTGTATGGACTTCTCAAAATGCTCCTGCTGACCCAGTGCCTGGAGCATGCCACGAAGCTCAGTCAGATCAATGCTGAATGCCTGAAAAGTAAATAAAAGGATGCTAGAATTGCATTCAATAAAGGAGTCACTTAAAGTGGTGGATATAGAAAGCAGAATTGCTCGCTTTCCCCAGCAAATTCATTGAGAAAAGGATATGAATGAATGATTCGCAGTTTTATTTCATTTAGTCACTCATTCAACCAATGAATGGCTCATTGTATGTGTGGTCCCAGTCGGGATGAGGCAGTCAACCGGTCTGATCCCTGGATTCACAATGCAATACTTGCCATCAAAACACACATGTTCATAGTGTAGGATTTTATTGGAATTAGTAGATTTGGATTAGTTCTTGGAATCAGCTGATTGAGTGCTCATTCTTCTAGGGACCTTCTAGTCAGGTTTTCTTCTAGGGTAACAACCCAAAAAACTGGTGCCAGGCTGTTAATGTACCATAAATACATCTCTCGGGCCTGTTGGCTCTTTCTTTAGGGGACATCAGCCTCTAGCACAGTGGTGGCAAATCTATGGCATGCGTGCCGGAAGTGGTACGCAGAGCCATCCTTCCAGGTACGTGTGATGGCCTTCAAGTGGGCCCGTCCACCCACCCCTGCTCTATCCTGGTCTGTATTGCCTTGACTGGAGGCTCTGGAGTCGCGCACGGATGCGTGGGGGAGTTCACGGAGAGTGTGCATGCATGTGCGCACAATCCCTGCATGCTCCCTGCCCCCCATGCATGTGTGCATCAACCCCCGTGCTCCATCCCTGTGCACAGCCCTGTGCGCACACATCCGCGTACGACTCCAGAGCCGAAACACAGCTGATCTGACAATCAGCTGTGTTTCCAACTAAGGCAAAGGGGAAGACGGGGGAGCGTGTGATGGGGGGTGCGCACGCACACACGAGCGTGGAGGGGGAGTGCAGGGGCACGGGGCCATTCTGGCACGCACAGTCGCAAAAGATTCACCACCACTGCTCTAGCATTTTTCACTTCCAAGAATGCCTCTGGGCAGTTTTAAGCTTCTTAGAAAATAAAAGGAGTGGGAAATTGCAGCCGACTGCCTCATTTAGAAGTGAGCACACCTGCTCTGAAAAAGAAATACAAAAGCCGGGATGAGAGAGAGCATCCTGCAGAAAGGAGCAAAACTAGAAGTGGTCAGCAGGTGACATTTGTGTAAATGAATGCCTTGATACATTCCCCACAGAAGCCATATGTTGTCACCTTGCTCACTATAGATTCTCAAATTCCAAATGTCTCCAAAAAAAAATTGAGGATACCTGAATTTGATGCTTAGTTGTACCAACTCTGCCACTTGTATTTTGCATACTCACAAACAACTACTAAGAGCTGTGTTGGCGCAGTGGTTAGAGTGCAGTTCTGCAGGCTACTTCTGCTGACTGCCAGCTGACTGCAATTTGACAGTTCAGTTCTCACCAGGCTCAAGGTTGGCTCAGCCTTCCATCCTTCCAAGGTGGGTAAAATGAGGACCCAGATTGTTGGGGGCAATAGGCTGATTCTGTAAACCACTTAGAGAGGGCTGTAAAGCACTGTGAAGCGGTATATAAGTGGTATATAAGTCTAAGTGCTATTGCTATTTGTAGGAGGTTCAAATGTTCCATTGACTATGTCCTTGGAAAGGCAAACCATGTTTATTTATTAGTCATAATTCCTCATGAAAGTGACACTGCTTCTGTGTTGTCACAGTCTTGAGAGGAGGGCAAACAGTTATACTGTCTTTTCTAAAAACAGCAGCTTAAGGTTTGCAGTTATGTGAGTTAGGTTTTGTCCTTCAGGGAAAATAATTTGCATCCACCTTTTTGGACCAATCTCATTGGCTGGAATATTCATTTTTGTGGAAGGGGAGAGGAGAAGGAGGGGGAATGATTTGATTCCAGAATGGCTGCAAGTTGTATAGAGAGTTCCTGCTCTAGATCTAGCCCAGAAGTGCAGGGTTGGAATAGCTGATATACAGTATTATCGGTTACTAACACTTGAGGAGTTTTAGTACATTTATCCTTGCCTTCTGACACATTTCAGAGATCAAAGCTGAGCTGTTTGAAACCTCAAGCAAGACTGGACAGAATGTAGGTATGTGTCTTGTTTGTGTGCATTACATGCATTACACTAAACATGTCTGGTGTCAGAGTTCCAAGTAATAGACCCATATCAAGCAGGCAGGTAGATTCTTCAAAGAATAGCTTATTGGATATATCATATTGGCACAGATCTGGTGAAAACCAACTCTGAAGGTTCCCGCGATTTTCACCTAATTAAAAGAAGTTGTCACTTTTTCAAAACAATCAGTCACATGGTCCAATCGTGGTGCTGTCTGTTGTCTGGAGACATCACTCCACCTTCCTCTGACCAGGTGTGAGAATGTCCTTGGTTCCCAAGAGAAAATATTTTGCTTTGGCTACAAAATCCTAGCTATCTCATTCCTTCTCCCTATCCCTCAGCTCCAGTGTGGCAACACTGAAGCTGTCAAGACGGCTTCGGTCAGGTCAGCTTCAGGGTTGACATCTGGCATTCTTGGAACAACCTAATTCCAGAAGAGGTAGAATGTTGAATCATGTTTGTTTCCCTATTTTTCCTCTCCTAGTATTGGAAATAGTATAGTGTGGGTTACGTTTTTGGCTGCCTCAGCGGTTTATCAAAGGATTTTTCATTGTTTTCTGTAGTTTGAGTGTTTCGTTGCTCTGTGTGATCTTAATATCTCTATTTTTTAAGATGAGCTTTTCCAGAAGGTGGCTGAAGATTATGTGCATTTTACTGCATTTGAGTTAACAGGTGAGTTGCTAAACCAGGTGTGTTCTGAGCATCTATATCTATTTCTAAATCATTTGTTGTATTCCTGGATTAAGACATAGCCAGCGTATTATTCCCTGTGAAACTGAGACCTGGAGACACTTAACTGAATTTAGAAGAATAGTTGTGAGTGTGTCCTGAGAAGTATGGAAGAGAGCAGAATCTATGAGCATCTTTTCCAAATAACACAGTCCTGTTTTATCAGCAACAGGGAGGATTGGGAATGATGACCACAGGGGAAAGGTATTAGCTTTTATGTGTTACACACATTTAAGTGAATTGTGGCTGCCAGAAATTTTAATGAGGCTTAACCTTACCTTAATTTGTTTCAAATCTATACAACTTGTGTAACCTATATGTGTTTTACTTTCAGAGGAAAAAGGAGTTGATCTGAATCAAAAGAGCACTACCACCTATTTCTACAGCTGTTGTCATCACTGAATTCTTTATTTTGCCAAAAGTAACATTTTCCACCAGAGAGAGCAATTCATGCTTTTTCTGGTGGGTCACATCTTCTACTTGCTAGTTGGAATGCCTTGCCCTTTGGATATGTAAAACATCATTTGTTGGCCGCTATCCAAAGAAACAAGAGAATTCGATCAAGGATATGAATATGCTGCAGAATGTGCTGCCTTGTTGAGTGGAAGACTCGATTGCCTTGTGCTCCCTTCCCAGCAGATATTGACTAAATTATTGAACTGCGTCAAGAATTGTTATTTTTCATCACTATGCACAAGAGACCTTATGCTGACTAGGGTTGTTTCTGCTATTTTGAAGATGTTGCCTGATTCTTAAGCTTATTTAAATGGCTTCCAATAAGTTATCTACATGTAAATAAAAGGCAGTGTGGTCTTGTGTGTTGATGGATATGGTCAGCTTTCTATTTCTGCTGAAAATTCTTTAGATTGTTTGGAAAAGCACCTGAGGATGAGAATTTATCTGCAATTACTGTATATCCAGAATTGCAGAAAGTTAGGAAAAGAATCTGTATCCTGCTTTTACCACCTCATACACAGGTGGTCCTCACTTAATAACTACTTGTTCAGTGACCCTACTTACGATGGAGCTGAAGGAGTGATACCTCTCCTGATACAGCATACCTGTGGTCACATGATTACCATTTGTGACCTCCTTTGTCGGTTTCCTATAACCAACCAAAGTTAACAAGGAAATGAATGTGTTGCAAACAGTGATGCTGCGATAGTTATTTAATGACGGGAACTGAAAATGCAGGAATTTCTGTCACAAAGTGACATGGTTACATAACCTCACATTTTACAACTGCATTGCTTAGTGATGGAAATGATGGTCTCAGTTACTGTTGTTAAATGAGGCCTACTCATCAGGGCCATATGAGGAAACTTACCTGCAAGCCATCTCAGAGTGCTTCTGGGAATGACCCATCAGTTTCTGCCAATCAGTGGCTGTCAGTATAGCAACAGAAACAACCCTTCTTTCAAACAGGAGTCTCTATTGAGATAGTTGGCCAAAGTAATTTAATACAAGAATTCATACAAAATTAATAAGGCCCAATACTATGAAAGGACTTAATTTCTAAATCTTGGACACCCAGTAGAACTACATAGATAGTATTAAGGATACTGGAGTTCTAATGCAGTTACAGGGTAGTGCAGGGGTCTGCAACCTGCGGCTCTGGAGCCACATGTGGCTGTTTCGGCCCTCTGCTGCGGCTCCGTCGGCTGATCCCACCACTGGCTGGCCCCTCCCCTGGCCTGAGAAGGTAAGGGTGATGGTGGGGGATGGAAACTCGCTCCATATTCCAGAGCAGGTGACTAGGTGGAAGTGAGTGACATTGAGTTGGCTACGCCCACACTGTCACACCGGTTAAGATTATTGGCTCCAGGTATTTTCTGTGGGAAATGGGTCCAAATGGCTCTTTGGGTGTTTAAGGTTGCAGACCCCCTGGGGTAGTGTGATATGGAAGCTAGAGAATGCCAGAAGGCTGTAAAGCAAGATCACAGATGTAATCATGAAAATGCTTTTCCTTTCCTGACAGGGATGGGTGGTAATGTTTTCTTTTATAAACAATAGCAAGGTGTACAATATATTTATATTTTGTTACATGTTGTCACTGCAAAATGGTTTTTCTACCTTTGGACTTGTTAAAAATAGGATTCAACCATTTTCTAAGGCACTAAAAAGGCTGCACATCATTTTGGTCAATGATAGAGGCTCCATCAGTTCAGGATGGTGAATAAGCAAATGGGAGTCTTCATGTATTGTTGCTCAGCTGGAACAAGGATGTGCCTGCCAGGAAGCAGCAGAACAAAGGAGCCATCACTTTTTAGCTGCTTTTTTTAGCTGCTATCTTTTAAAATGAGCTGACAAATTCAGCCTCTGGATTTTACTTTGTGGCTTAATTCCCCAGGCATGATTTGTTCCAAGGAAACTTTCCATTATTTTTTATGGAAAATGCAAGAAAAGTGTGTCACAAAACAGCAAATTACAGTTAAAATGCCCCAAACCATTCATCTTACTGCCTACCACACAAGCCTGATACATTCTGTACAGGAGGCAGTCACTCCATAATGCTCAGCATCTCAAAAGTATTGAGACTACCAATGACTAAAACTTGTCCATGTTTTGATGTATGGTGGCTTTGCTTTTCATTTGGGAAAGTAGAAAACACTTTCCATACTTGCTTACCAATAAACTCAATCTTGGGAAACTTACTCAAATGTCTAGCTATATAGTAATGTAGAAGTTAAAATGCCATAAGGATCCAGTAAAAAGCACATTTTGATTTTGCAGCACATTTTAAACAGTTTTTAATAATTGAGTCTGGATAGTTTTAATAAAGTCACCAGAAATAAGCATGACTTCACTTTGTCCGAGTGGCAGACAACCTTGTGTTGTCTTGGAAGCTAAGTACTGTTGGATGAGGAAACTACCTGTGCTGTAAAAATAGCTTTCCTTAAGGTAGATTTTAATGCTCTGCCAGGCCTTAAATGAGACAATGCACATCGATAAGAGTAAAGTTAAACTTTACTTTACAGTAATTACGTTCTTTTATATACAAAGAATTACAGTACATATTTTGGGAACACCTGGGTAGGGCAACCTTCCCCCCCCTCCCCCAATTATCATAAATTTAACATACAGTCAACTAGGTATGGGAAGCAAAATGAAATTAATAATCCAAAGACACTTCCTCTTCTTCCAATGTAGCTATTCCAAAAACAACAGGGCAGCCAGCTCTCTGTAGTATTGGGCAGCTCTGTTTAGCCATATTGGGTGGGTTTTTTCCACTAATACAGGTATATGCTTTGTTGACTCCTTTTTATCACCCATGCAGATAAAATTAAGCACTGGAGGGATATGGCAGCATATACTATTTAGATCTTCTGCAAACAGCTCTGCTTAGCCATAATTCCCACTGATGCCTTCTCCACAACCAGCAACCAACATGCCTGAGAATGAAACTGCATATTGCTTGGAGAAACAATTTTTCCCCTCCATCTTATGTTAGCATTGCTAAGTGCCAATTACCTTATCAGACTCATTTTTATTTTGGTTTCATAAAGACATAGGATTTTTTAAAAATTTAACATCGCTTTTATAAATGACCAAAGGTATGAACAATAGCTCTGCAGCTGTTTTAAGAACTGCAGTCCCCAAACTTATATCATAAATTTGTTAATCTCTAAAACGCTGCAAGGCAGTTGCTTTTGCTGCAACAGATAAACACAAGATCCTCTTCTACCATCCCCCCCAATCAACATTACTTTTGTTTTGAGCCCTCAAATGTAAGTAAGCCTCCCCAAACTCTTTTGACCATATACTAGGATAGGCTCTTAAGCTTCTACAAAAGTATCTCTCTTCAAATGACGACAGACCTAGACCTAGCAAATGTAAAATCGTCATACCATAAAGTACAGTATCAAAAAATGATCAGTGGGATATCCTGCTGCCTGTGTGTGTGTGTGTGTGTGTGTGTGTGTGTTCAACTTTAGAACCAAAAGAGCATGATCTCAGTAATTTGGCTTAACTGGTGATGAGCAGAATGGACAGCTTCAGGGATTTATCTAGTCAAGAGTGCAGGAGAAATTTGAGGTGCACTTTCTACAACATTTCAAGATGTTGCTCTGCAAAAGCACAAAGCATACAATCACCTGAAGACCAAAAGAACTGTCTCATTCAAGTGGCTGTCACATATTAATTGATCCCTACCATCTTGAATATACTAACAACTGCAAATCTAGAAAAGGAGACAGAAATATGCCCATTATTTAGTGTAACTTTCTGTCAATATTTGAATACTCTAATACATCTTGATCTTGGATGTGAATATTATCTCAATACCTCAATTCAATATTCTTAAATGGTCAACCTTCATATCTAGTTTCAACGGCTTTGTACATTCCAAGGAATTCAACCACACTGTAAAATCTCATATATCAACACAAGGGGTAATAAATTCTTTTTATGTGGCTCATTAGTAATTATGTGTATTTGGAGGAAAGAGTTCTTTAAAATTGAACATAAGCATATGAATGCTGCAGAATATTACATATAATTCTAAATTCCCATTTTTAATTAAAAATACGCCCACATTTTGAAACTATACATCCTAAATTAAAGGACTTGCAGTCTGCAGGAAAATGCAGAAAAGTGGTAGAGAGAAGCATGAAATAGAATGGTTAGCAGCACATTACTGAACCGTACTGGCCAGAATTCTCCCTATACTTTATTATCACGGCCATGTATATCAATTGTTTTAAACAAGCCCCATTCAAGCCTCTGGGAAAGAAATGTATGTTTAACTTGTAACTATTACAAGACTGACCAAGGAGTGCCCTCAATTTAGATTTACACTGTACACTTCCCACAAGCAGCCTATACATTAAAAATAAATCTTTTAACAGCTTCATGAGTTTTTGAACTGATTTTTAACAGATCCAGGCACCTGCAAGCTTTAAGGTTCACTTCTCCCTTCTCAAAAGCTTAGATAAAATGTTCGGAAAAAGGAGAGGCACAAATTGTATTTTTTACAGTTCTATACAGTCACCTGAACTGTATAATGGACACTGTGTGTATGTGTGTATGAATGTATGTACATTAAATTCTAGCCCAGATTGTTCTCAATTCCCCAATCTGTTTAATTTTTGGAATGTGCCTTCTTGGCCCATTTTTCAAAGGCAAAATACGATCTCAGACCCCCGTCTACCAAAATTGCACGACCCTAGACCAGACTCTTAATTATAGACCATTTCTTCTTCTGTCTAAAATAAACATGATCGCGAAGTAAAATATTTTCACACATAGGCGCATCACTTTGCCCACAATTCCAGCAAGTGACCACTACTCAACAAACAGAGTAGAGTAAATATGCCCAAACAACTTTAAATTCACGACTACTTTAGCCCCTGGAAATTCAACTCTTATTAACTATGTCCTCCAACCCTTATTTGCTCTTTTATTATGGACTGATGGCATTCTCTAGTTGACCAGTGTTCCTTCTAATGAAGAATTTCCTGCCTCATGTGGTCATCTGGTTATAGAGATTTTACCTTACACTAACCAAGACCTGGGTGGTGATTCCTCCTTATGCCTCATATTTTTCTGAAATTACATCTTGTAGTTTCTTTATTTAGCTTAATGAACTGGACATTAACCTCTGGACTTGGAGAGGTCTGTTGTGTTTGATAAAATATTCAAGTTGCTCTAGCTATACTTTTGCAATGTTTTCTATTTCATTGCTTAGTTCAGTTAACAGCTTTGTACTTTAAACAAGTTTAGTTTAAGGAGACTGAAAAGAAGAAAGGCGTAATATTAAATTAAGTCACTGGGAAATTGTTTTGAAATACCACTTGAAAAGTTTAAGTTGGTTCAATCATGGGTTCCTAGCCAAAGATTCAGAATGTGCTGCTACTTAAATCCCAGTTCTTACAGTCACCTACATGATCCCTAGGAATCTGAACAAAAGAATTCAAAATAAAAAGTTCTGAGTTTTAAAGATTTAAAATAGCCTCCACCAAAAATATTCACAGTTTATTTTTTTTCCCATGAAACAAATACCTAGTTAAAACACATGACATTGCAAGAACCAAGTTGGATAAAGCAGTGCAGATATCTCTCTTCTTACAAGTACAGCTGTGAAGGGAGGGCAAGGGATGGCACAAAGGAAGCCCTAAACACACAATCTACATGATAAAGTCCAGTTCATGGGAAAGCCTAGAGACGTAAAATTTAGAGCCTCCTTTTGTTTCCACATGAGAAATGCTTAATATGCTGAGCCTCGTGATTGGCTTGACTTGCTTGATTGTTCAAAAAGGTGGGTCTTTTCATTTTAAAAAGTTTTGGTAAAATGCCCTTGGTTTCTTGTATCTGTCTCATTCAGAAGAACTGTCCTGTTTCCTTTTGTGCAGGAGTCACGCAGAAACAAAAGGTGTTTGCATTTCTCCATTTTCAGCAATTAGCAGCGCTCGGCCTGCAGGTGTTCAAGGAAAACCAACTTTAAGCACTAAGGTTCCATTTAGTCATAATGCTTTTTACAAAGTCATTAGCTGTACTTGGAGAGAATGAAATGAATCAAAGAAGAGGATGAGATGCACAACCAGGTAGGGAATATTTCGCAGTGCCGAGTAGATATTGTCATTGTGGAAAGCCAACATTGAAAAAAAGTAATGGATCTGAATTTGAACTGCCACTGCAACATTGATGATTGCCTACAGGCCCTGAATACCCCAGAGTTATCTATTGCAAGATTAGAGGCTCTAGATTGGGACAGAGTTAGAATTTCTGCTCTGTACCAAAATGTGAATATCTAAAGAGGACCAAATGGGAGCTATTCAAAAGGTTTTTGCTTCAAACTGGATCTTAACGGTCTATGAGAGTTCAGATGCCCAGGCAAATAGAATAGGGTAGCAATCTAAAAATTGTCAAATAGTTTGCTGATTTTGTAGTATGAAATGGAAGCCATATTAGATATGCGAAGGCCCTGCAGAGTGAATAATATCGCCATATACAGGGTGAAGTGATAATTTATTTGATTCCCCAGCTATAGTTTAAAGAAACCACCATCAGTACCATCGCAAGCTATATTTCTGTGGTGCAGATAATATATCTGCCTGTTTATGCAATACTAAATGCTTCCTCTTAAAAGACAGTATTATCAACCTAGCAACCAGTCGGGTCTAAAATGTTGCATTAACTGGAAAGTAAAGATAAAAGAACGAGAACCTCAAGCAAGTGCTAGAACTCTTCATTTTACAGTGTGAGAACTATAACCTTAGCTATCTCTCTCTCTAAACAACAGGACACCCTAGGGCTGCCTCACTAAATTCAAGTCAATTTTCTGTAGGTGGGGTGTGGGAGTGTGGCAGGAGACAATATGAAGGGCTTGCTAAGCTAGACACTAATCAGAATAATAATATTCACTTTTCATCTTGAACATGTATTCTCATCAACTGCTTTGTTTTCTGAATTAGCTTATAATTTAGAAATACACCCATACATAATGCAAACATTATTTTTAAGCAGATTTGCCATGGAAAAGAGAAAAATTAGTTTTATTTGTCCACACTATCAGTTTGACTACAAGATGACTTTGGTGAACAAAGTGTAAAAAGAAAACAAAATCCAACACAGCAATGCTGCACTGAAAAGCTAGACGAATACTGTACTTATTTTTCTAATCTGTTCTTGTCTTTAGTGGTCAAAATTCTGTTGAAAAGGGAGCTCTAGTGCCATTGCACTAAAGGTCTAAGTCCCAAAGAATCTACCAGATAGTATTTCTGAATATTCCCGCTGTAAGACCTAGGTTCATTGAGGCACTAGTTCTTCTGTTTTGCAGAATTGAGGTCCTCAACTAACTTCAAGTATTTTTTTAAAGCACCTGCATTTGAAAAACTCCACCTGACAGCAGTTAGACTGCAAGGAATGAAAAGGACTAAAAACCTGCTGCATTTCCTTTTGTGCCCTCAATATCTGGGTTCGTTAGTTAAAAACATTTTGGAAAAACGAAGGGCCAGTGTGGATGTTTGTTATGATAACAAACTATTTCTAGGGAGCTACATGGTAATAATCTAGGAACGCAAGTCTGTTCCTAGATTCAGACTCACAAAATGGTTAATGGAATTAAATATTTTATCCCAAGGGGATTCGCATTATTGTCTGCAAAATGAAGGTAAAGACCACCTACATTCTTGCTCCTTGGTTGGGCAGCATAGAGATTTAGTTAAAATACGTCTGTATAGCTTGAGCAGGATGTTGCTGGAGGTTAAGAAACTGGGGAAGTGAATTAAAAAGAAAACAACAAACAAAAACAATCCTTTCCCATACAATTAAAAAACCAATCAAAACAAATAGGTGACCCGTCTGGCCTCAAACTGGCTTCACTTAGATTTAGACTCAGGAGATTCGTGGCCAGGGAGGTCCTGGTCCAGTCCTAGCACCGCATTTTGCTCAGACAAAGGCAAGATGCCCTGCCCCACAGGCGTTTGTGTTTTCCCAGAGAGCCAAGATATCTGCTCCAATGTCTGAATGTTTCTGGTCAGCCATGAGGTTTGCCCAGAAGGTAGTGGAGCTTCCCTTCCAGGCCAAGGGGGTTGTTCAAATGCAGACAATCTCTCTGTTGACCAAAATGTCTGCTCCGTGGAGGGTGCAGATATTGCTTCTTGGCCTGGACAGAGACTGTGCTCAGGAGACTGCAGTTTCTCAGCTGTCCAAAAAGATTGCTCCATGGATGGCAGCCCTTTTGCACTAAGCCAAGAGGTCTTTTCGTGCATTTGCAAGTTCTCTAGCGGACAGGAGGTTTGCCCTGGGAAGGGTGGACATTTCCCCGTCGGCCGACAAGACTGCTCGCCAGATACAGATGTCCGTTCTTTCGGCTGAGGGTTCTGCTCCACAGTCACAAAGCCTCTTTCTTTGGGTTGAGCATTCTGGTCGACTGGCCGCAGTGCTTTCTCTGAAAGCAAAGGCCTGGGGTTTAGTGGGGCAGGAAGCCTGTCTGAGAGCTGAGGCCTCAGGCCCGCGGCGGTAGAAGGCTTGTCAGATGGTACAGGCCGAGTGTCCACAGGGGTAGGCAGCCTGCTGGGCGTCTGAGGCGGTGAGCCGGTCGGAGCGACTAGCTTCTCTGACGGCTTAGACCTCAGGGCTACTGGGGTGACAGGTCTGACTGGCGGCTGCGGCTTCAGGCTCAGTGAAGGGGCCGCCTTCCCTGAAGGCTGAGGCAGTGGCCCCACAGAAATGGCCTTGCCCTGCGGCTCAGGCCTCAGAGAGTCAGGTTCTGCAGCTCTGTCCACTACCTGCCCATGGGGCGGTGGGGTGGTGGGGCGCTTATCTAGCAGTAGGGGCTGGGAAGCATCCATCGGTGATGGGACTGGATTCCTGGGCGCCTCTAGGGCCAAGCAGTCAGCTGCTGTCTCAGTTTCAGGTGGCTTTTCCTCAGTGGCAACAGAGGACTGTTCCTCCCGAACTATGGCGGGGGACAGCTTCTCGGGTGGTTGCCCCTTCCGGGCCCCAGGTGAAGCTAGCTTTTCTGAGGCCCGCAGTCTGAGGGCCACCGTGGGTGCTGACTTCTCTGAGGGGTGTAGCCTAAGAGCCACTGCCGAAAGTGGCTTGTCTGATGACTGCAATCTAAGGGCCAGGGCAGAGGATAGTTTGTCTGAAGGCTTGAACCTCAAGGCCAGGGTGGAGGGCAATTTGTCAGAGGGCTTTAAACTCAGGGCCAGGGTGGAGGGCAGTTTGTCTGCTGGTTGAAGCCGCAGTGCCATTGTAGAGGGTGGTTTATCTGAGGGCTGTAGCTTCAGGGCCACCGAGGAAGGCGGCTTGTCTGAGGACTGTAGCCTCAGAGCCAATGAAGAGGAAGGTGGTTTATCTGAGGATTGCAGCCTCAGAGACACAGTCAGAGGAAGCCTCTCTGAGGACTGAGATTTCGGGCCTGTAGCTGCAGGCTGCTGGTCTGATGGCTGAGTGTTTTGGCAGCCAGCTGCTGATTCTGTGGGAGGCGCATACTCACGAATCTCTCCTGGCTCTAGAGGGTTAGGTCCACAAGGATCGTGTTCTGTGCATGACAGGCGTCCATCCAGTTTGGAGATGAACAGCATGCCTTCCCGATGCTGTTTGCAGAATGATCGGGGACACATCTCGCAGAAGGAGGCTGCATCTTTGTTACACACGTCACACTGATGCCAAGGACATTCCCACTTTCCTGCAGCACGGGAAAAAAGCATGACTGAAATGAGTGATGGCAGTCCCTGAAATTAAGATGCAAGGAAACCCTGGTTGGTGAAGCCTGTTCAGGGGAAATTGCTAAATTCAACTCCAGATTCCCAGACATCCAGATGCTAGTATTAAATTGCCCACAGAGGATATAACCCACAAAGGTCAATTCATTACATACAATGGTTTCATTTCACTGTTTATTATTGTGTTTCAACTTTGCCCTGGCTCCAACTGCAGGAACAAGAAAGGATACCTATGATCAGAAACAAATAGGGCCTTAGTGTAACCTGGAATTTTAGGTTTTATGATTAGCTTTTTAATTAAGGTGATATTAGCATTTTAACATGGCAACCATGCCTCCTTTTGAAGTGTAGGAAATCTTGTTTTTCCTTTACCCAAAGCCGTTTCCTTTGATGTGCAAAATTAGCCTATTCAGAAACTGAACAATAGGACTGTATTCTGAAATCCTTGAGTGCTGCAAGTGCTAAAGAAACAAACCCAGTTAGGAAGGAGAAGATGCCATATATTGTAAAGGTGTTTATCTTTCCTTGCATCTAACCAATGTCTTTTATTGTTTGATTTGTTGCTTTTGACACATTGTAAATATCAAATGTATTGTTTGTTTCTGTCCCCTGTAAACCCCCCCCCCCAATAAAATGCCTTTGCTTTAGCTGAAGTATTTGGACTTACTACTGCAAGGAGGGGAGCACTGGAAAAAAAATACTTTGCAAAGGTATATTGTTTCTCTTTCAACTTCAGGGATGAGGTTCTTTCCAGACCCATCCCACTAGAATGCTGGAGTTTCAAGGGAACATTAGCACACAGTCACTGCATTCCAATGGAACATATCTGTTTTTTCACATGTGTTCCATTTATACCCTATAGGACTAGGAATGGGCTAAAGGGAATTTAAGGAAGACAGAATTTAACTAGAAACATGAACATTTCCGATTATCCCACCCCAAGAAAAAAAGTTAGAAGTGGTATAACCTCCTGTGGGTTTCAACTAATTGCTATTTAACATCTCATAAGCATATGTCTGGCTCCCCTGAGATTCTTTCCTCAATTTTTTTAATCTGACTTTGTTCCTTATTCTAATTCACTCTAATGATAAATGGTGCTTCAGGTAACAATTAGTTAATTCAAGCTCTAGGAATCATTTACAAGAGAATCAAATGGGATAGACAGAAGTTGTAACTTTTACGAGAAAAAAAAGGTATAGAGGAGATAACTGACTCCAATTCATCCAAAATATTTTTTTTTCTATTAGTACTACACTTAATGTATGAAAGAATTTCATTTTCTAACTTTGCCCTAGATTTTGATTCATTAACACAAGATGTTTCCATGAGAAGAAAAACACAGAACGCCTTAAAAGAAAACTATGTTTATAGGTTTATTTTAAAGAACAAAACTTTAGCCAATAATGCCGCAGTATGTTCCTTTGTCTTCCCTACATGCATTTGAGCTACCATTTTCATCCTGGAAATACTTCCTGCAGTAACAAAATATGAGAATGCATGACTGACCTGCAGGTCGCCTCGTCAGATTGAGGCAGTCAGCATGGTAGACTTTGGGGCAGCCTGGTCTCTTACAGGAAACCAACTGCCCACCATCTCCACAACTGAAACATTCATCTTCCCGCTCTTTCGTGACTTCTGTTTGTGATTTGCGCTTTCCATGCCGCCTCTTACATTTCTTAGATTTCTCTTCGGTAGCAGGTGGCTGATTCTGAAGACAGAAAAAAACCCAGTGAGCAATTCTTCAGGATGGAAAATAAATCCCTGTTCTCATATAACTAGTTTTATTTAACTTGTTTAAGTAAGGAACATAACGATATGTCTAATCCTAGATGGTCCATTAGTAGATGTACACCTTCAAGGAAAACAAGAATTGCTCTTCTTTTTCTTTTTAATTTGTACTTTCACCTGTTTCAATAATGCAGAATAGACAACAGGGATGCTACTTTTATCAACAGAGAAAATTACAAATAGTAGAGGAAAACAGCAGTATAAACAATTCCTGTATCCAGTATATGTAAGGTTAATATAGCTGCATCTAAGGAAAAGTATCCAAAGATAGACTGCTATACCTTTGGTCGTACTCCAAGGAAGCCACTGCAGTTTGGTGCTCCACACTTGCAAACTGTTTTCCCATTCCCCAAACATTCCAGGTTGTAGTTAAAAGTCAGCTCGGTCCCTGGTAATGAAAGAAATCAGTAAGACCCAGCCAGATGATAATACACAGGTTTTAGAGCATGAGATTCAGTATCTAACAAAGGAATGAAAGATCAAAAGAAAGAAGAAGAACCTCGGTGGCGCAGTGGTTAAATGCAGCACTGCAGTCTCTGCTGACTTGTTCAACAGGTTGTCAGATCGAATCCCACCAGGC